>CAKAOH010025531.1:0-61142 GCA_916701665.1 Sebastiscus tertius | reverse complement strand
GCTGAGCCCCACCCACTTAAAGTGCATTGGTCAATATATTCACAACGCAATGACATATCAACAAGCTTTTAATGATTTTTAATAAGCTTGGTCCAATGCTGATCCAGAGAATGTATGGTACCAATCGGACCTACGGTTTAGGAGGAGATGTCAAAAATGTGTTTTTCAAACAATTCAATATGGCGGAAAATCTAGTCAGTGGACTGTTGTGGTCCAAGAGGCTTTTTTGTAGAGCACATGGAGCTGGACATGTGTGTCAAATTTCAAATCGATGGGACTTATGGTGTGAGGGGGTTGGCCTTGAAAAATGTTGTAGCGCCAATGTGGCCAATTTGAATCATATTTTATGAGAAGCATTATGACATCATGTGCAGTTATGGTACTAAGTTTCATGTCTCTAGGTCGTTCCAGCTCACAGCAAACTGAGAAAAGGCATAATTTAGCATAATAATGTTAAATAGGCCACGCCCACATGCACCGATCAATACGACACTTCAGATCTTGGTTGATACTTGCCCCCAGAGCATGCACACCAAATTTGATAAAGTTCTGTGTGTCACATCTTGAGGTACAAGTTTTTGATATTTTTGGCGCCCCCTATGGGTCGAGCATAAAATGCTTTGGTACGCCTCTTCCCAAACACGTACTGAAGATATCTACCAAGATTTATGATGATTGAACTAATGGTCAATGAATTATGGCTAATTTCCTGATAAGCTCCTCCCATTGAAAAGTTTGTTGATCGATATTTTTAAAACGCAAAGAGATATCAACAAGCCTTTAATGATTTTTAATAAGTTTTATCCAATTATGATTCTCAGAAAATTTGGTATAAATCGGACGTACGGTTTAGGAGGAGATGTCAAAAATGTGTTTTTCAAAAAATCCAATATGGGACTTACGGTTTGAGGGGCGTGGCCTTTCAAATATCGCGTTTTTGGGCGTTAATTACAGCGCCACCATGTGGCCGACTGGGGTCATAGTTCTTGAGAAGCACTTGCACATCATTTCCAGTTATTGTGCAAAGTTTCATGTTTCTAGCTCATTCCATCTCACGGCAATCTGAGCCGCTGCGGCAGACAACAAATAATAATAATAATAATAATAATAAACCGTGACAAACTCAATAGGGTTCTGCCCCTTCGGGGCTAGAACCCTAATAATAATAATAAATTCACACAAACTCAATAGGGTTCTGCCCCTGCGGGGCTAGAACCCTAATTACAGTCCTTGTTGTGTGGGTGGGGTGCATAGTCCATGTGGGAGTGCATGTGGATGATATTATTAGTGGATGACTTGATTAGATAATTACCTCCGCTAAGGCTGAAGGCCTAGGAAGGAGGTTATGTCTTCACCGGCGTTGGTTTGTTTGTTTGTTGGTTTGTTGGTTTGTCCGTTTGGAGGATTACTCCAAACGATCATGATCCGGATTCAGGAATTTTTTTTAATAACTCCGGTCAGTCTGTGCATTAACACAACAGGCTTTAGGACATGAGCAGTGTAACTGATGACTTGTTCATGACGCGTCACCCTGCCTCTTTCCTTCTGCCTGCAGAGAGAGGGACAGAGAGAGAGCTGAGGGTGGAGGAAGGGTGGGACACCTGTAGATTTGGCGTTTTTTCACATTAAACTCGGTGAAATTTCAGTTGAGTTCGACCAAAGCACACTTGGTGAGAGTGACGACGGTTTAGGTGAGTTTTATTTTGGTTCTGTCCAGTTTGAATGAAGTGTTTTACGGGGGGGAGAGGTGGTGGTGGTGGGAGGGGGAGGGGAGGGCGGGGGGCAGTCATACTCGGGCAGCTTGGCGGAGGTCTGCGCCTCCGAGTGCCATTCTAGTTCATCAGTGTGTGTAAGCAGCATTTTACTGTTGTAGCTGCTGGAGGTGAAGCTATAGTTTTAAATATATATTATAAACAGTAGGTAGTTCAGGCCGGTGGTTCCCAACCTAGGGGTCGGGCCCCTTCAAAGGGTTACAAGATAAATCTGAGGGGTTGTGAGAAAGAAAGGTGAGAAAGAAGTTATACACAAATTTATAATAATTATTGTAGAGTTTTCTTTAATCTTTGCTTTTTATGTGAAATTTTGGATGATTTGATGAATATACAATCTGGAGAAATCTCAAGCTTGTCTGAAAGGAGGTTGACTAACGCTCCAAAATTAGGCTAAATGTTGGCAAAGGAACACTGTCATGTCCATTTTGAAAGGGGTCCCCTGACCTCTGACCTCAGCTCAGTGAAAAAATTTAATTTCCCCTCTGGGATTAATAGAGTGCTTTTCTTCTTCTTCTTCTTCTTCTTCTTCTTCTTCTTCTTCTGCTCCTCCTTCTTCTTCTTCTTCTTCTGCTCCTCCTTCTTCTTCTTCTTCTGCTCCTCCTTCTTCTTCTTCTTCTTCTTCTTCTTCTATGGGTACCCGCGAGTCTCCCCTTTACACACATACCCACTTTATGATAATCAGAAGCACATGTATTTGCCCGAGGACAGCTATTTAAATGAGTGAAGCGGGGGTCTGTGGGTCGTCCTTTAGGAAATATTAAGTGTCAAACACTTCATTTCCTGCATTTGGGTAAATTTGTATGCACCAATCTTTGCCTTTTCTGCATCAGGTTATGGTGGAAACGTCTTTATTTATGTAAAGGAAAACACAAAAACAACAAAACCCCATGTCTGTAAAAAGGGGAGACTTGTGGGTACCCATGAGAAGACTGTTGAAACTTGAGCGGTGTGATCCAGTGAGCTCAATGGTGTTATTGTTCTGAGGCAACATAGTGCAGGCGTTTCAACTCAATATGCACTCCAACTGCATTATCATGGAAATCAATCATCTCATTTTTTTCTACATTAATGTGAGCCACGATCCGGTTGTGATATCACATATCACATCATGGAGCTATCAAAAAGCTTTCATCGTATTGTGCAGTTGCCACACCTTCCCACAGAAAAAGGCCAAACCCATCTACTGGGACTCACAAAGACAGGGTGACTTCAGGCAGACCTCAGATCAGATCAGATACAGGCATGTTGACATGCTAACTCTTACACAGCTGACCGGCTGCTGGCTGGCTTTGGTCATCATCAGTAAGTCAATGTGAGAGGGAATTAAAGAGTGCAGTTGTGATGCTCAAACATGTCAGTGTTAACATCTTAGAAATATGTTGCTTTATTTACATGTATATGAGTACTGTACTGCAGTGGTGGAACAATTATTCAGATTTTCTACCATGATGCATGAATAGCACACTGTAAACAACTGTTGTTAATTTACAGCAGGATTTCAACAGTATTAACCTGTTATTGCTAAAAACAGTGTTTTACTGTTAATACAAAAGAAATCCTGTTAAATTAAATTTAACTGAACTATAATGCATTCTTAAAAACATCACTTTACTGCTGATCAACTGTCTAAAGGATCATCAGTAACAGTTTCATGCAGTATTTGTTTAATTCTGTGACCTGATCTGCTCATGTGAGGCTTGTACATTGTACATGATTGTAAAATCAGTGAATTAGCTTTATTGTTCTTCACTCACATGTTGTTCTGGTTTCATTCTGTGCTTGTAGCCAGCTAGAGACAGACATTTAGGGAAAAGTGTGAACAAGTCTATTATAGCCTTTTTCCTGTGTGCCTTTAATTGTATTTAGTGTGACTATTCCTATGTCTGTAACCTGCTAAGTCTATTCATCTAGGCAAAAAATAATGTTTATTAAAATGTATGTAAAAAATACAACTTAAATAGTGCATTAACACAAATCAGTAAGATAATGTAACAGAAAGGTGAAAAACAGCTATATAATGTATCTTTAAACAGTAAATTAACTGTAAAATACTGTGAAATTAATTAAAAACAACCAGTTTAAACCATATTTTTCATTAACAGTACAAAGCTGTAAATTTCAGTGACAGTTTAATAATGTTAATTTTACAGTAACATAAAGGCAACCCTGCTGCCAGTTCTTTACTGTTATTTTACTGGGAAATTCTTAACAGTGTAGTCAGTTACAAGTTAAAGTACAACACTCAAAATTCACTTGAATAAAAGTACATGTTCAATCATCAGCTAAATTACACTAATTACTGTATATTACATTACAGACCACTACTTTATATATTGTGGGTAAGCCATATTTATAACGATATATCATGATTTCTAAGCTTACTATGTGTTCTGTATGTAAAATATTAATCTACTGTAAAAATGTCTGTTAAAAAAATGAAAAATACTGTCCGTTAATTAACATAAATAAACTGTAAAAAAAACAGTAATTATCTTTATATAATTATCCTTTATTACTGTAATTTTACAAGAAATATTTTACTTTTAACATATATTTATTGTTAGATTAGTCATACACCGTAAATCTAAGACCATTTACATATAAATCACAAATGAAACATGTAATTTTACGTTGCAAAAGCCCAAATTTACATTAACTCAGAAGTTTTGCAAAAAAAAATCTGTATTTTTAGAATTCCATGAAATCCTTTTCTTCTAACATAAATTAATTGTTAAAATAGAGTCATAAACCTCTAAAAAAACAGAATAATTATCTTTAAAAATGATCAAGAAAAGCTTAAATTCAGATAATTACGATTGTGATTTAAAAAAATACTGTAATTCTAAGACCATTTACATATAAATCACAAATGAAACATGTATTTTTTTTTTTACAGTGTAGTAGATAACAGGTGAAAGAGAACTGAGGGTTTTTATTGCTGTTTTTCACTGATTTTTATTAATTTGTGTCACTTTTATAAATAGTTTTTTCTCACATTATGAGCGCACAACTGCATGTTCCAATGCTCCATGTGACGAGTTAATGATAATAATACATCACATAACGGGCGTGTCTCCGTCGTGGGTGTGGACTCATGCTCTCAAAATGTTAGAATCGCACCAGCACAGCTTCATGATCCTCGCGAGCGATAGGAGCTGCATGCGCGCATACATGTCTCTCTGGCGTGCCCTTTTTTAGTCGCGCGTAGTCCTCAGGTGTGTTGATTATTATAAATTATCCTTCAGGTTTTTAACTGGAAGATTTGTTTCTTGGTGCCATTTTTAAACTGATTCATCTTACTTTTTTTTCCATCTGATTGTTTCTCTTTCCTTTTTGGATGACGCTTCTTCCTTATCTGCCAACACTCAGGAGACTTCCGCAAAAACCAAAGAACAGAAAGAAAGGGTAAAGGTGTGCCTCTATCTGTGGGTACATTGACATGACTACTGGTAACCAGCAGTGGTCGTTAGTGTGATCATAAGAAGCTCCAGGTATGCTACAGTAGACCAAACCCACTTGCGTAAAGTTGAGCCTCACCTGTAGAGTGACGTCAGGCCTCAGGAGGCCTTTGTGCAGAGATCCTCCCTTTGCAAAGAAGAAAGAAGACACTCCTTTTCCACTTTAAACCTCGAGAACACACAAAGCTGCTCTCCAGTGTGCCACATCGCGTCGGAACATATTTGTTGGATTTGTTATGGATGTAATTGGCTGACAGGTCACAGGTAAGTCACCTCTTTGTGTCACTTTAAAGTCAAGTCAAATGTATTTCTATAGCACATTTAAAACAACATGAGCTGATCAAAGTGCTTTACAGACATAGAGCAGAATAAAAAACAGGTCAACAGAGCAGACAACAAAATCTCACATATCCACAGACAGAGACCAAAATATAAATCCATGAGTAAAAGACTGTTATAATGAACATTAAAAAAAGCCCAATTAGTAATCAAACATGTAGTTTAGTCCAGTTGGTTTACTTAAAAGTTCAACATATTCAGTTTGAAGATTTGATCCAACCATTTCTACCACGAGCATTATGTACATCTGTCAGCACTGCCAGCAGTTCATGAGAGCAGTTTAGTCTGGTTGTTAACTAGATATTCGGTTCTTTATACTGACATCTTCCAGTACAACCTGGTTCCTCTTATTGCTCCAATAGAGTTTCACAATAGAGTTGAAACACACTATCATACCTGAGTCTATACACCTCCAGCATAGGTGTTGCCAAATATAATTATCTGCTTCCATCTGCTCAAATGTGAGGTTTTGCTGACGTTCTTTGTTATTTATGATAGATAACAGAATATTATTTTGTTTTGAATTGTTGGTTGTTTATTATAAAGGGCATTTTTTCACCACAAATATGATTTAAAAAAAGATATTTTTATAAAATGGTCACTATATCCCGACAGTAGTACATGAGACAGGTAATCAGAAAAACATCATGGGCCTCTGGTGTCCTCTGGTGCTCCTAACGGCAACTGCAAGATTACACAGAGGAAAACAACCAATCAGATCCGAGCTGGAGTCTGCTAAATACAGTACACTACAAGATGTTTCTGAAAACGTTTGAGGAGAGAAATAGGCATTACAGTAACAGAATATTGATTAATATTTGATTAGTGCTGCCTAGTTTGACCGTTTGATCGGAGTTTGTGAGTGATTTGCTGCCTCCGTTGAGTGAACAGCCAATAGGAACGCTCTCTCTCTCTGAAATGACCTGTGATTGGCCAAAGTCTCCCGTCACAGGCTAGATTTTCTAAAGCCTGAAAACAGAGCCATGAGGAGGTGCAGAAGTCTAGTTTTCTCTCAGAACACTTGAATTACAATATGCTGAAAGGTTGTTATGGGATTTTTGCCCAATGATGCCAAAAACTTTCTGCCTACTGCAGCTTTAAAAGAGGGTAATTTTATTCAAATTGCATTTGGACTCAGCCTGACAGCATTTATAATATCAAGTAATTTGATCTTAAATGCTTTCAGAAAATGAACAGTAGCAAGACTGGCATAGTCCTAATAAATACAGATCTTTGAAACTGACGTGCTTAAAAATAATGAAGTCATTGCTGTGTGTCACAGTCACATCAGAGTTTCTATTGGCCTAAAGCTATAGTGGTTGGGAGTAATGGACATATGCTTGTTTTATTGGCACGAATGGTCCCCATCAGTAGATATGCACTTTTTAATGATACAGCACAATTTTATAATTTATAGCAAATTATTCCGCGGACCCCCTGACTGAGTGCTACTGACCCCTGGGGGTCCCTGGACCCCATGTTGAGAATCACTGGATTAGTCGACTAAGATTTCTTTAGTGGATTAGTCGTTTTTATGCTTTTTCATACTGATGACTTATTTCTGAGAAAGTTATATGAGCACACCTCTGCTAAACACCAGATTTAAAGTGGTGCTTTTGTGTGATTCTTTGTGGAGAAACTCAGTTTTACAGATCTGTCAATTAAATCAACTAATCGATTAGTCGACAAAATCGTATGAGTGTTAGTCGACTAAGAATTTCTTTGGTATCTTTTAAGGTAGTAAAAAAAAGTATAATGTTGGAATTAATACCAAAACTCAGGTATCATATCACCTCTAATATCTAAAACTGTCAAAGGACACTCGGCCGTACCTCGGTGGGCGTATTTGAAGCAATGAGCTTGTACGTAGAATCATTTAGAAAAGGTGTAACGCCTCTTTCTCTTTTCTCAGAATTGCCGTTTCATCCATGAATCTACAGCTGCCTTCACTTTCTTCAACAAGAGAGTTCATGGTCTACTGAGGTTGAACGCCAGCGTTTTCCAACAATGGGGTAATCTAACATCTTTAAAAAAAACATTATTGTTTAGGCTACTGTGCCACACAGCTTCACACGTTCTGAATTAATATTCAGCGTTTATTGTTTAATCTGACTGTCTTTGACTTGTTTTCCCAGCAGACATGTTCAGAAGATGAAGAGTGTTTTGAAATGTATGCTTTGCATTCCAATCACGCTCTGTGTCTTGTACTTAATATCTCCATCTGTGAGGTGAGTCTTTAAGACACCACATACCAGATCAATTAATAAGCCTAAATTCAAACATGACATTATTAAAATTTGGTTGTTTATTTTGTTTTTGATATCAGACTTTTTATAGGCCTCTTACCGATGGATAAATGCTCTTTGGAAAGTGCAAAGATGCTGTCTCTGGACAACAATGTGGACGCCAGCCTCGACCTTTGGTAAGACCATTAACACATACGTTTTAGCTCGAACGGCATCACCACAGTCAGATAGTCGTGATGCCGTTAACTACTCATGACTGAAAACACGAGAACCTCCTCTAAAAACCCTTCTTAAGTGTCTCCATCTTGAGAGAAGTCCAAGCAACAAAGGATTTGTCTGACGTGTTGAGAAGCTGCAGGTTTAATCGCATCAGTCATAAAGCAACAACAACTAAAAAGCTTTTTCACTTTCTGAATAAGTAAGTGCTGAGATGTGTACGCGGGGAGTTTACTGGTTGCTGTTAGTGCTTGCACATCATATGAAATTCATGATCGTTTTTCTTTGCTTTGATAGTTTCGTTCTAAATGCACCTGTTTGGATTGCAGCTCAGTTGGGGGGAAAAACCCTTTTGATAACGATAACGACAAAACACCACATGAAAACTCACCGTGTATAATCCTGCAATATTTAATGTTTTTAATGTGCTTAGCCTTTAGTACCAACATGTGTGTTTTCTTGTGAAAAAACAATAGAAAGTGTTGATAAATGTAGTTGAGCCGAAACGATCAGTCGATCAGTAGATCGGCTGAAACATAATAGGCAACTTTAGATAATAGAATAACTCTTGTTAAGTCATTTATAAAGCAAAAATGCCAAACATGCTCTCGTTTCAGCAGCACTGTTCAATAGATTTTATTGTTTTTCTATTATTATTCTATTTCCCTATAGTAAACTGAATATTTTTATGTTGTTTAGGAAAAACAAGTAGTTTCATGATCACTTTGGGTGTTAGTACGTTTTAAAGACTAAATGAATCAATCAATTAACTGAGAAGATGATAGGCAGCTTAATCGATAATGAATAGTTGCGGCCCCAAAATGTATATTTACAGGATATAAGGCTGATGAGGTTGATACAGTGTACTGAAAGAAAATCAGGTTACCCTTCACAATTAGGAATGCACCGATACCGGATCGGATATCAGGCCAATACTGATTCAAATAGCTGGATCGGATATCGGTGACAATGGGGCCGATCTATTCAATTTAATTCTATGTTGATATACTACATATATTATATATTGGATTTTTTAGTTTCTGTTTAAGTTTTGACCAATTTGTTGCTGCATTAAAAAGGTTTACACCTGAATTGTAATTCCTGTCAATTTTGAAGATTATTTGCCAAGTTACTGGTGTACGATTTATTATTTTAATGATAAATAATTCAGTAAATTTATATCTATATATGGATTTGTTACATTTTGTTTTACAAAGTTAAGAAAGCAATGTGTTTAAATCAAGCCTGATGTTGCCTTATTACACATAAAAGAATTATCCCTTCCACACAGTGAGGCATACAGCTTATTAATTAAACACTGGTATCAGATCGGTACTTGTTATCGGCTGGTACCCAAAGGTCAGGTATCGCTATCGGGACTGAAAAAAGCGTATGATGCATCCCTATTCACAATGTGAGAAAACATCTAAATATTAATATAATACAAATAAATGAAACTAGTGAAAGTATTACATCATATCAAGAACTATAGATTGAAATGTATTTGATCACATCACTCTGACGCTTTGACCTGTTTAACTTCCCAACACTAGCTCTAAGCAGCTTGCCAAGATTTTTTTTTTTATCAAAGCAAACACTTGAAACCAAATAACCACTACAGGTGACAATAACAAAGTACAGTACTGTGTACACTACCCTCCCTCCAAGGTGTAATTTGAACACTGTAAATTACCATGTACTGTATATACTGTGTATATAAATATTTTTTAATGTTAAATATATTGAACATTGAATGACATCACATCTAAAATGTCATTCCTTCATTTAACGCATAGATTTCAAAAGTGGCAGATAAAATTTCTGAGTGGCAGACAAAAAATAATACTTTCCTGCCACGATGCCAAGCAGTGAAAAAAGTTAAATTTCAGACCCTTGATGTAGTCAAGCTGCACTTAGTAATCAAGTATTTACAGTGTCTGGAATGTATCTTAAAAAAAGGCCCCAAGCTTTCAGAAATGTCCCATGTAAATACTGAAGCGAGTATCTGACTTCCTCAAGCTTTAAGCAGGACATGATGTCTGCCAACAAACACCATGTTTTGTAGAAAGACACATCGGATCTCACAGGATGTAACTACTTCTGTGACTTCCTGTAAAATCTTAGGAGACTACTGAAGAGGTCCAACATGACCGCAGATTTTCGTCACTGCCTCTTGCTGCCACAGTCTCCTCTTGTCCACTTTCTGGGGTGAGGGGCAGTTTCTCTCGACCGATATTAATGATATTCAACATAGAACCGTTTCATTTTACCGGACAAAAAAAGTTCAGTTTTTCAAAACTCTTCACACAGTCATCTCAACAGCAGGCAGCGTGGCCTAAACGTCGGCTTTGTGTGCTGTGTATTTACAGACCATTTTGCACACTTTAACATAACTAGTCACTCAGAGACAACAGTGACAAGTAAAGCTGTTGTTGCACAGAAGGCAGAGAATATACATGTTTTACTTTAAAACCAAAGATTAGAGATGACTTCACTCACAAGCAGATTTTAAATGGAGAAAACAGGAAAGTAAACAAACCAATCGGTGAAATAGTTTTGTGTCGCATTTACTGGACTTACTAAGTTCAGGAAAATGACGCATACTTACTGTAGAATTCTTGTCATGTTTACAGTAAGGTGACACAACCCAGATCATAAAGGACTGGAGTTTTGACTCATGCAAATAGATCAAATCTACTTCAAAGTTTATAGTTGAACTGTAATGCTGCAGTTTGTTAGTGTTTTTAGGTCATTGTGTTCCAGGTTACTTTGGCACAGTTAATTATAGAAAATACTTTTTTTTCTTTTTTGTTGTTTTATTTTTGGTTACAGACATTTCTCAACGCTGAGTTCATTTCAACCGCAGTCGTAAAGAAAACATTGTTGTTGGGAGACACACATGTTCTGGTAGTGGAGTTGATGAGAGAGAGAGAGAGAGAGAGAGAGAGAGAGAGAGATGTGTGTTTGTGTATAAAGTGCTTTGGTTGCATTAGTGCATTTTGTAATATGAGATTAACTGTAGTGCTGCTGTGATGAAACCTCATGATGAATCAGCAATGACAATCCCACCAAACTAATCTTTAAAGAGGACCTATTCTGCTCATTTTCAGGTTCATATTTGTATTTTGGGTTTCTTTCAGAACATATTTACATGCTTTAATGTTCAAAAAACACTTTATTTTTCTCATACCAGCTGTGCTGAAGGATCTCTTTCCACCCTCTGTCTGAGGTCCAAAGTATTATTTGAGCGCTTTCTATCAAGTCCTGTGTTCAGCGCTGCTTTCAGTTTACACCGGCACACGCATGCCCAGTGTACGTGAACAGTCATGTGATATGCGTTTTCATGCGTGGTAGTATGGAAGGAGATTAATCTAAAACAGCCCTAAAACGCTTGTCTGGGCAGAGATCGTTTTCGTTTTAAAATGAAAACATATTAGTGTGGATGAAGCCTGAGACGCTCTGTTTGAGCTCCTGCCCCCCTCCCCTCCCGAAAAGCCCAGTCTGCTCTGATTGGTCAGCTGGCCCGCTTTGTCGTAATTTGTCAACCGAACCAAACTCTTCGGACTCCACTCCAGCTCCGCTCTAACTAGCTTTGTGTGAGGCCGTGCCAAACCAGCTGCTCCGGCAAAGTGTGTTACTTGGTGACATCACCATGTTGCAGAAGAAAAGGCGGGACTTCAAGCGAGGTGTTTGAGGCAGTTCAGGAGCAGTGTTTCTGTGGGGGGAGAGTAACTCCCTTTGGCCTGGACTTTGTAACTTTGCAGATCTTTTACATGCACAAAAAAAATATATAACAAACTAAAGGAAAAGAAAAAAGCACAATCGGTCCTCTTTAATGTCAATGTATTTAGTTGAATCCTAATATTGCAAACTACAACTCTTATATTTCAGGTCCAGATCTGACGTGCAAACATGTACAACTTGGAAAGCTCCCATCATCTGGGAAGGGATGTTTAACCCTGACTTTTATGACCAGACGCACGAGAGGGAAGGGTCCTCTGTGGCTCTGACGGTGTTTGCTGTCGGCAGGTTTGTTTTCACAATAATACTGTAATAACGTGAATAAATCCTGATCTACCAACTGCTATTTCATTTATGTTTAACTGGTAACTACTAAGATGTAAATGTTGTTCTTGTCTCCACTTCCACCACAGATACCTGGAAGCTTACCTCGAGACCTTCCTGAACTCATCAGAGAATCACTTCATGTTGGGTCTGCCCGTGACCTATTATGTATTTACGGACCTGCCAGAGAAGGTACCGGACATCAAGCTCGCCCCTCAGCGCAGTTTAAAGGTCATCAAAGTGGAGAAGAGCTCCAGGTGGCAGGACATCTCTATGATGCGAATGAAGACCATAGCGGATGTCATAGAGTCCGATATTCGCCACCACTGCACGCACGTCTTCTGCTTCGATGTGGATCAGGTGTTTACTGGGAGATTTGGCTCGGAGGCTCTGGGAGACTCTGTGGCTCTGCTCCACGCCCACTACTACCACCTCCCACAGAGGTTGTTCACCTACGACCGTAACCCAAAGTCCAGGGCGTACATGCATACCGGGGATTTCTACTACCACGCTGCCATCTTCGGAGGCTCGTGGAAGAGCGTGAAAGCGCTGACCGAGGCGTGCTATCAGACCATCATGGAGGATAAACAGAATAACGTGGAGGCTCTGTGGCACGACGAGAGCCACCTCAACAAGTACATGTGGCTTCACAAGCCGAGCAAGGTGCTGTCACCGGAGTACTGCTGGGACACCAGCATCGGCTACAGGAGCGACATACGAGTCGAACGACTGCTGTGGGCGCCGAAACATTATGATACACTTCGCACAGAGTAGCGTGTTGTAAAATCACCTCCAGTATTTAATAAATGGCATGAAAACTATCTGAAAGGCAGTACACCCTCAGGTTCTCATGCTCCCTGGCTCTTTTATGTGCACATCTGCCAGTGTGGATTTTCCTAAAGGAGTGACGACATCTTTCCCTGTCCGCCTGCCCTGCCAGAGAATTTTGTTATCCAGGACTCTAGGTAAATCTATGCAAATGCTGCCCTTGCTTAATTGTCAATATTTTCATGAAAATATGTGTGCTGAAAAGTAGCACTTGCATAGTTTAATTTTATGCAGCCACATGAGAATATCAGAGTCTTTGTTGTATTTCACAATATGCTGTATATGTACATTCATTTTGAAATGTTTGACTGTCTGTTCTGGTTGATGAAAGTTATATTTATGTGTGAGTCAGTTTCCCAATTTCTCCTTTTTTAGTGGATAATACTTATTGACCCTGAAGTTGCAGCGACATAAGTAATTAATTTCAACAGGTTGTTTCCTCTGAATTAATAGCAAGCAACGTGCTGCTCTTCGTTATCTGTATCCACTGTGTTGATGTCGAGTTCAATGTCTTAAGATGGATATGTAATATTCAGGATGTCAGTGAGACATTTAAAGCAGCAGTGGGCAGAATTGGAGCAGATGTGATTTAAAAAAAAGTTATTTTTTATAAAACCGTCACTATATCCTGACAATAGTGCATGAGATAGGTAAACTGAAAAAAATCATGTGTCCTCCGGTGCTCCTAATGGCATCTGCTAGATTTCACAGACCGGAGGAAAACAACCAATCAGAGCTGAGCTGTAGTCTGACGTCTCTGAGCAGCTGTCAATCACTTGCAAACTCTGATCTAACGGTCAAATGAGGCAGCGCTGATCAAATTTGAATCAATAATCTGTTACTGTAATGCCTATTTCTCTCCTCAAATGTTTTCAGAAACATCTGGTAGTGCACTGTTTAGCTGTAAAATGAGACAGGTTGTGACCCGACCGACATGTTGAGACAAGTTGAGGAAATACCAAGCACCGCCCACCAGCCGGAGTAAACATTCTCATTTTACAGCTAAGCAGTACACTACAAGATGTTTCTGAAAACATTTGAACATTTGTTGACATGAAACGATGTCTAACAATAGAGCAGCTTTCGGTCAATGGAGCCTTTAGTTATTCAGAAATGAAGATTAAATGGAGTAAATATAGTAACTACATCTATACCATAACTAAAGTCAAGACAGTTTGTTTTCTCAAAGATGTTGTGCCGGATGTAGACGGCTCCATATCGTCTCGTCAGTTTCTGAAGAACAAGAAGAACGCAGGAAAAGAGAAACTACTTTAATCTTCTGTTTATTGAGATGGAGGACCTGATACGGAACAAGCTTCCCCAATTTCATTTCATTTTGAAGTCTGCAAAGCAAACTGTAAAGCTTGGGCAGAAGCCAGAGCTTTGAATTGAATTCGTTGTATTGACTGATCCTTAGAGTTTGATCAATAGTGAAAGTTGTGAAAAAATGTTTTTGGTCACTTTGCATTTTGTACTGCTTTTTTTATTTATTTTTTTATTATTAGTTCGAAATCCAGTTTAAAAAAAAGCACTGATTCAGTTTCACTCAGGAGAGCTTTAAATTAATCGATGATGGCTGACGTCTGTAAGATGTACATATGTAATGTATTTTGTATCCCAACCTTGCAAACGATGTGTGCAAGGCATTACAGATTTCTCTGGTAAACAAGAAGCAGATGTATTATATGGGTGGGCCTTCTTCCGGGCTGCATTTTTGTGCAAGTTGTGACGCGTTTACTGCTGCATGAGCTGCTTTGCTGCAGGGAAAATACTTGTTTGTTTTTATAAAGATTTACAATACAATTATTTGAAAGTTGTGTTAATAAAATAAACATTTGTGAGGAGAAATATAATATCCCTAGGCACCTTGTCCCAGAGATGTTTCTTTCTTCTTCTTTTTTAAAGGACAAATGCATTTCTTTAATTCACATAATTTAATAGTACAGTAAGCTCTTAACACACATGTTAAAGTCTAATTGTTCTACCTCTCTGCAGCTGTGTTGCAGCTCAAAATGTATTGCAGGAAGTCCCTTTTGCTTTGTACAACAAGTTGCCCTGGCTGCACTTGAGAGACTGGTAAAGCGACGATAATCTAGATGATCTAGTTCGGTCTGTATTTCTAGTGTTGTGTGTGTGTGTAATGTCCAAGTTGGGGTGTAGTAGTGTTGGATATATGTTTTATTTTTTATAAAACCCTAATCTGGGTCTATTCTTAGACATTTTACTAACTATTTAAATATTGTGTATGCATGATGGTTTGAAATGGAGGTAAAGTGTGAAGCTATTACTGACAAACGGCTGTAACATCCAACCGATTTACCTGTGAGCACTTAATTCAGAACGGACTGCTTTAGTTGGAAATCTTTTGAGATGTAGCTACCGTCTATTCAGATGTCTTTGTGGGTAAAACAGACCAAAAGGCCAAATGACTGTTGGGTCATATGATTTAGTTTAAATGTCAACAAATACAACAGACAACCAGCCACTGCAATCAAAATAATTACGACATTTTGTGCACTTTCATAATAAAAGTTCATTTTATTTAACGCTGCAGGACTGTAGCACCTAAGGCCAGTTTAGAATGAACACTTGCTGCGATAAATTCTGTGGTTTCACCATCTCTACTGGCCACAGAGTGCCGTACAAAAGAGCTCGTTTTGGTTCGTTGAAAAGGAAGAGAGGAAGGCATGCAACGCTGAACCTCATGATGGAAACTGTCACATGGTTGTGTGGGTTGTGTTCACCTACTGACAGGAAATGAAAGCATTTTAAATTAGGTCAGGTTATAAGACCTCAAGACAAGTCTGGATTTGGAATAGTTAAAAGATTTGGATTTATTTTAAACAGAAATATTCCAACTATTTTACAGAAGAAACTGTTGCTAAGTTTTCACATTTGTTGTGCTCAGTATGAACATGAGAATTAAATCAAAAGGGAAGAGAAAGGGAAATTCTTCTGCTATTTTGTTTATTAATTTAATTTACTTACAAATAAAATAATTTCTGTACAGTATATTCATGTTGCAGATAGACAGAAAATCTCAGGAACACAAACTGTCTGAGCTGCTGATGGCGGCCGGGGGAGCCGAGGGGTCTGGGCGTCCCTGAGCGGAGGTCAGATTCAGGTAGCCCATCTCTGCCGATCGAGACGGGGGCCCAGAGATGAAACAGTGGGGGGAGGAAGCTACGTCCGTCTGCTTGCTCTGAGGATTGTCCAATAAGCCCTGAATTTCACACAGCTCAGGTTTCGTCACACTGGGGACGCAATCAAAGTTCATTTAATGGTGTTTTATTTTGCAAGCAAACAGGTTTTGCTTAAATTCTGAAACTGGATCAGACTTACCTTGAAGTTTGCACAGGGAGGGATTTATAAACTTGCATAATATTAGATGTTTTCTTCAGCTCCTAATAAAACAAAACAAATGTTAATATTAATGTTATACCATTTCAGAAATAAATTGGTCTTTCTCTATTTGACTGCATCTAGCAGCGGTGGAGGTGAGGCTCCAGGAACAGCAACGTGGTCAGTCAGTATCAGTCAAACACTTTGGTATCTCAACAATCGTTGGATGGATTGACATTTAATCTGGTGCCGAAATTTATGAGGATGAAACATAATAACTTTAGTGACCTCCTGAGCCTTGTTCAACACCTCAGTTAACGACAAGATACCTCTATAATTACTTTAATTAATCTTTGTCCGTGTCAGTTTTACTTTGAGATTAACGGTAATTTAGCATGTTATCATGCTAACGTACTGAATGTGAGTGTGTTGTAACATGCTAATGCTAACATTAGCATACAAACTGTTTCCAATCCTTTGGTTTATGACCAAATACTTACAAAACTAATAGTACTCTCTTGAACCTCAGCTGTACTTTGTGTTTAGTGCTAATTAACAAAATTTAGATCCAATTAGATTTATTTCAAACATTTTACAAAAATAATAAGAAAACAAAACAAGACTAACCAATGAACAGTAAACAAATATAGCAAATTCTAAATAAATAATAAAAGTCAGAAAAAGATTAGGCAGAAATAAACACTTAAATGGTCCCACCCCTTTCTATATTTTAAAGGAACAGTGTGTAACATTTTGGAGGATCTATTAGCAGATATATAATATAATACAATAACTATGTTTCTATTTTATAATCACCTGAAACTAAGAATTATTGTTTTTGTTAGCTTAAAATGAGCCCTTCATATCTACATAGAGAGCGGGTCCTCTTCACGCTGTCCGTCATGTTGCTATGCCATGTTTCTACAGTAGCCCAGAACGAACAAACCAAATACCGGCTCTAGAGAGAGACTTTTGCGTTTTTACGTTACCTGAAGGCCACCGTAGTTCTCCGACACGCTTGTGAAACTGCAGCAACGTGAGCCGCAGAGTGCAAAACCGTGGTACCGCCAGCCGCCGTCTGACTTCTGTTGCTCCTAAAGTAGTGTTATTACGAGAAGGATGGCCTCTGAGCGAGGCGAACGGCGTAACCGCGGTTTTGCACATGGCGCCTCACGTTACCGCAGAGTGAGCGGAGGGGTACTCAGTTCACTTGATGCCGCCAAATCCTACACACTGTACCTTTAACTAAAGAACTTAATGTTTATCACACATAAATAAAGATGCTAACAGGCCAAACTAAATTGGTGAACCTGGTAAACATCAGCATGTTAGCATTATCATTGTGAGCATGTTAGCAAGCTGACGTTGGCATTAAACTCAAAGCACTGCCGTGTCTCAGTACAGCCTCATAGTTGCTAGTAGACTACAAGTCTACTGTCTGTAGACTTGTAGTCGTGTCCCTCGTTAGGAGGGCAATTGATCTAAAGTAGCTTTTACATTGTCTAAACTGCAACAATAACAGCAGCATTTCCAGGTAACAGTCTGTATAATTCGGAAGGAAACTGTACCGGTACCTCAACAAAGTGGAGTGACTGCATGTTTTGCAGGCTGCGTTCCAGGACAGCGAGCTGATGGGACATGTGGAGTATTTTGTTTCCTAGTTTCTTGTTTTCCATCTCGAGAAAATCCACCCTTGAGATGAAAACAAACATCTCTTCTCGTCAATGAACACGCGTTCGATAAATGTGCAGTAATCAGCTAATGCAGTTAAGTGCTGACTGTGTAAGTTAAGTACCTGCATTTGGACAGAGAAGCTGTTAGATGACTGTCTTTCTTGCTGTGCTCTTCCTCATTTAACTGCTGTAGTAGCCTTCTCCTCTCAACAAGTAGTTTCTCATTTTCCTCAGTAATGCTTACGGTGAGCTCTTTTTCCTGCAAATGAAAAACAATTTGAATTCATCACCCAATTTCATGTATTGACTTTATGCGTCAATACAGGAATTTCACTATGAATCAGCGTTTCCTGAGGACTTTCAGCATTACCACTGATTCAAAAGCACCATCAGAAACATATCACTGAAATCCAGCATCCCCACCTCAAACATGGATTGATTGAAGTAGGATCAAGCTGCAGATTTACCTTTGCTACTGAATGGGAACACAAGGACAGCTCTCGCTCTAGGTGTTTTATCTTCTCGTCGCGCCATGTCGTCTCATCGTCACATTTCTGTTTGGCTCGACACAGTTTCACCTTGTGCTTTTCTTTCATTTCGTGGTTTTTACTGTAAGGACATGGACCAAAATAACACATTACTTGTTAATATGGCTGCAACCATAGAAACAGAATTAATTAATAATAATTGTATTTCTATCTTCTAACGATTATTTTCATTAATCTGTTCCTTATTTTCTTGATTAATCGATTAGTTGTCTGGTCTATAAAATATAAAAAAATGGCGATCAGTGTTTCCAAAAGCCCAAGATGACATCCTCGAATGTCTTGTTTTGTCCACAACTCAAAGATATTCAGTTTACTGTCATAGAGGAGTAAAGAAACCAGAAAACATTCACATTTAAACATTTTTACTTTTATTTCTTAAAAAAAATGATTGAATCGATTATCAAAATAGTTGGCTTAATAGTGGACAGCTAATCGATTAATCGTTGCAGCTCTACTTGTTATTATATTAAATGTTGATTTAGCCATGGCAAAAGAAAGCCATACAACATATATTATTATTATATGGTGCTATGAAGGGACATTGTCATATATTACCATCAATGTCAAAGTTGTCAATGTCCTCTACAGGAGGAAGGAAAGTCTTTGGTGTTTGTTCACACATACATATCTTATTGGCTAAAATCACCAATCACCTAAAATCACAGACTCATCAAGCCTTATATTGTGCTTTGTAGTTTGTCAGGTTTGAATTTTTTTAGCTGACGGCAATATTGTTACCTCCGCTCTTTGTCGAGGCATTTAAGGGTTTCGCAGATCTCCTTCTTGAGTGTCTCGCACTCATCTTGAGTGGCCAACAGAGTCTTCGCTGTTTCTTGATAATCAGGACACTCCTGCGGTCCAAAAGTACAGACATCAGCTGAGATGATAACAGGTTACAGTGAGTGCATGTAATACATTATGCAACTCAAGCTGGGACATTCACTTTAATTGATTTGAACATAGCTTTGTCTGAGTTTACGGCATGGGTGGCAACATGTTTCTGCCCTTTAGTGCTGGTCGACAGTCCTCCAATGAATTACCAATTCTCTAGTATATTCAAATAGATAAGAAATTACCTTACGCAGAGTGTTTTCCTTGTTCTGCAGCAGCTGTAGTTGTGTCTGTAGCTCTTTATCAGCTTTCAGCTGATAGTGAGTGTTTTCATAATGTTGCTCTTTTTGCTTCCACAGCCTTCAAACACACACAGAAACCTTCACTAACCTACGTGTTACTACGACGTTGAGAGGTGGCATGCACACACAGTAGCTGCTGGATGGTGTATAGGGAAGTAAAATGTCCTACTTTTGATCCTGAAGATTGTTTTCTTTGGTGCAGATGGTAGATACAAGATTATCCAGGTCATTATAGGAAGTATCCAGCTGCTGCTTTAGGGAATGTATCTGAAAGGATAAGAGAAAGTTTTGACATTGCGTTATAGGAAACCACTGTAGTCCATCTCTCTTAAAAAATAATCAGTTAATTCATTCGTCTTTAAAAGGTGCTCTACACGATATCCAGAATATTAATATAGCAGCAAACAACTATTTGCTGTGTAGAGCCAAACTGTTAGCTCTGTCAGCACCGTTGCCGTTGTTTTCACTGTCAGCACCGTTAGCTGCTAGCTGCCAGCTCAGCCGTCACATGTTGAGAGTTATGCGTAGGCAATAGAAATGCTCACAATCTAGCATTTAGCACCTTTAATGTAGTTATCAATAATCTTTTAATAATTCCAGTCACTCACTTCTGACTCCGTCTCCAAAAGACATCTCGACTGAGCGCTGAGCTTATTTTGTAACTCTCCGCAGATCTCATTGCTCTGAATCAATTCAGTTGCCTGGGCCTGCGAACACAACAAGATCAACATTCAGACATGTATCAACCAAAAATGTATAGAGTCAAGTTTGTTGATACTGATGTGTTTGACTACTGTGTTTACAAGAAGAAGACCGAGTCATGCACATGAAGATTTACCAAAAACTGTATTGAACCAAATTGCCGTTTTGGTTCAGCTCTGCTCTGTTTGACTTGGTGATAGCAGTTAAAGCTAAATGTAATCTGGTCATGTAATGCCCAAGGATATGTACGGTGAGACTTACTTTAGCTAACTCATTAGCCTGGTAGGCTTGAACCTGCACAGTGAGGAGCTGCTGTTGCTGCTCCTGCAGGGCCGACTCCAGCCGCTCCACCTCCCTCTGCAGAGACACCACCTGAGAAACATTATGCACATGGATGTAGTTACCAAATGTCTGTCTCAGCACAAAGTTCACATTTTAGAGGTTTAACTGATGGGAGTACACAGGCACCAAAGCTTCCAATAGGTGATGATGTGCCAATAATCCATATCTTTCAACTTGACTGCACTCAAACTGAAATAATTCAGTTTTCTCAAGATTTTTTTACACATTTTCATACAAAGTAGAGAACAAATACCTCTACATCATTTAACACAACAACTCTGTCACACATCAGCCACCAAACACACAGTGATTTAGTCTTCAGTCTTATTCTATTCTATATCTTATACTGACATTTCAAGCTATCGATGGCTTAAAGTGATCTACAGCGCGGTGCACTGGCAAGTTAAACTGTACAAATTAAAAAGTGTTATAGTGGCATAGAGACAATTAGGTAGACATTCAGAACTTACTCCAAGGGATTGGATTTACAACACTTGGAGGATGCTTCATAATCATTAAGAGACATCTGATGGTAGTTTTGTCATACTTTTGTCATCAGTTTATTTGTTTGGGAGAGAGCTGAAATGGAGCAGTCGGGGCCAAGTTGTTGTGTGCTTGAAAGCCATACAATACCAACAATCCATGCTGACTTGTATTAGTTTGCAATCTGATGCTATTTGTATGTACTCACTGTTTCCTCCTTTTCCAAAATGCATCTTTTCTGAGCAGTGAGTTCGTCCTGTAAGTTTCTGAAGGTGTGGTTACTCTGTGACAGCTCTGCTGCCTGAGACTAAAAAAAAAAAAAAAGGAGAAACAGGAAGGTACTTTTTCAACACGAACATGCACAAGCATCCATTGGGTGTGTCATTCTGAATGATTTTGAGGAACCAGAGGTTTCTACTTGTGATTTATTAGAAATTAGACACCAACTGGTCTGTGTGCGGTTCAACGTGTTCTTCATTTAACTGGCATTAAATTACATACAAATAACGGTGATAGTGATAAAGATCTGTAGCAGTTTGACACTGCGTTACATTCGGCTCAGTGTTAAAAGACTGACTGCTTCAGTGTCAGATGTAATGCTCAGGGTGCTGTATAGAGGGACTTAGGCTGTATTCATACCACATCCAGGCGTGCGGCAAAAACGCAAGTCCTCCAATTCATTTTGAATGGGGTTAGTGCGTATGGGCTGTGGCTGCGGTGCCATAAAACGTGCCGAGTAGAAACAGAATCAATTTTTGGAGAAACCCAACCTCATGTCATGCTGCGGTGACAAAATATGTAAGTTATCGCAGTGAAAGGGCCATTGAGTCATCCTCCTACTGTACACCGCCGCACAATCCTGTGGCAAATCACCGCATTGCCTGATGTGGTGAGAATGCAGCCTTACTTTAGCTAAGTCGTTTGGCTGGTTGGCATGAACCAGCTGCTGCTGCTTCTCCAGACGCTGCACCTCCCTCTGCAGAGACACCACCTGGGAAAAACATATAAAAAAACACATATTAAAATGTGTCATATACCGCATCTGTGTCTCTGACCAGGGTTTATGAGACCACTTTCATGAGACATCTGACAGGACAATAAATAGAAAGTATTGTTGCCCTGTAAAACCTGCCTACGTTTATAGCAGAAGATTATTGCTAGATTAGATTCCGGCTGAGTGGAAAGATTTTATAGACGAGACACTTTCAATTTATAACTGTTGCTGGATAATGTGCTGTACTGACAGCATAAAAATAAAGAGTCTCTAAATGTTAAATGTGATTTTCATCAGTACTTGACTTTGAACAGACTATACTGTAGCTCTTGAACATCTAAAGCAGCTATTTGTTTTCACAGTGAAACAATGAGGCTTACTTCAGCCCGGCTGGCCTGAACCTGCACAGTGAGGAGCTGCTGCTGCTCCTGCAGTGCCGACTCCAGCCGCTCTACCTTCTCCTGCTGAGACACCACCTGAGACCAATACACATACAGTACTCATTCATCTACTGATTATTTTCTGGATTAATCAATTAATAATTTGGTCTATGACATATCAGAAAGTAGTGAATATGTCCATTACAATTTTCCACAGCCCAAATTAACATATTCAACCATCAGTCCAAAAACCCTAAAATATTCCCTATATTGTTTAAAAAAAGAAGAAAAAAAAAGAAAATACAGAAATGTTCCCATTTGAGAAGCTGGAAACAGTGACTTTTGGTAATTTTTGCTTTCAAGAAATTAATCAATTATCAAAATTGTTGCCAATTAATTTTCTGTTGACCAATTAATCAACTAGTACATCTACAGTTCCATAACATGATTACATTAACATGTCATTTTTTCTGTATCTACAGCAGTGGCACACATTTGTAGGACACATGAGAAAAAAAATACTTTACAAAAACACAAATAAAACCAGAAATACAATTATGTGTCTCAGACCACGGCCGACATTTATAATTAAATTTTCAAATCTTTTCTTCCTCAGAAGCTAATCTAGATATAGGGGCGTTGTTTGTACACTGCTTCCTGTCTGCTTGTTGAGCAAACAGGAAAGCCGTGTGGTTAACCGCAGGATCCGCTGGATGGTGCACACATCAGTGCATTGATCTGTGTGTCTACCCCATACAGTACACACTGAACAGACACTGTGCCGAACAATGCTCTGTAAACAATCGGTCCATTGTTTTGTCATCATGGGTAGTACACTAACAAGCGTACGGGACAAAGGAACAAGGGTTTGACTACTTAGACAGTGATATTGCCTGAATTAGACTCATAAACATACTGTAGATAAGGGCAACAGCACTCGACTATGCTCTTTGTTCAGGAAGTGTGCTTTACAACATGCACATCTCACACACTCTCCTAAAAGTATGATTTACCTCCACTTTTAATATGGGCCCACAATCTGAAATAAGGTAGACTGAAATATCTGCCTTTGTCTGCACAAATGAGTGCAAAATTAAGAGTTTGTCCCCCCCCCCTCATATAATGTGACGTGGTTCCTATCAGAACTATAAATGTAAGTTTATTCTGTTACTGGAGCTCAAAAGTCTGCTGCAAAAAAAATGTGAAAATAGAAATTCTTGATGCGGTGTTATCTCAGCATAATGTTTACTGATAAAATACCTTATTCCAGCTGGTATCTTACCGTCTGCTGCAGAGAGCCTTTCTCAGCATCCAGGGTGCGTACCCGGCTCCTCAAGGCTCTGATCTCAAGGTCCAGACGATCGTTCAGCTCTTTTGCCTTTCGCAGTTCCACCATTTCTTTCAAAGTAAAGTCAGATAACGCACTCATGGGATTACAGATAATACATGTTAAAGCATTTCACTGTTATCACGCATTCTTGTCTGTGAAATGCTGGTCGATTGTGAGTATTCTAACATGTTGCATACTAAAAATACAAACTGATAATTTAAGTTTTATTTTTAATTTTTTTTTAATTTTAGGCACTTTTTTATATGAATTAAATATTTTAAATATTTTTTTGCAGATCAGATCTAGGGCAGCGAGGTGGCTCAGTCAGGTGGGTGTTTGTTTTTGTGTGCAGTTTGCATATTCACCAACTGCTGGTGTGGGTTTCCTACCACAACCTGAAGACCTGGGGCCAGATGCAGAAAAATCATTAATCATTGGGGAGCTGGGTGCACATGCACAAGCTTCATTTCCGCTCCCACAGGTACTAATATAAATAAAACTACTCAAATACCACATACATGTGGTAAAAGGTGTACACAATGTTTTTTTGTGCATACACATCGTTTATACATCTGGCCCCTGCAGGTTACATGAAATGGAAACTGGAAATTGTCTTAATATGAGGGTGACGGTGTTTGTGTACATGTGTAACAGACTGGTGACATTTGCCTCTCACCCAGTGCATACTGAAATAACCTCCTGGATAAGCAAGTATACAAAATAGATGAATCAGAGCTGTGTGGGGACTGTAGCACAGATCTATTCTTCTTTTTACACCCAATATAAGCTCAATAACATACGGCAATTCTTTGGAAACAGCTTAAAGAATACACATGAAACAGAAATCTCACCATATTTCTTCAGTTTTTGTACTTCCTGCCTGAGTTGCTCTACCTCCTGCTGTGCAGCCTGCAGCTCTGGCTCTAAAAAACACAGACGTTAGAATAAACACAAAGTCGAGTTTCCTCTTCAGTTTACAGCAGTGGAAGTTGGTGGTAACTTCAGAGTCTGTTTGGATATTGTATGATGGGGAAATAACTTCACAATGCTAGTAAATATACAAAATTTATTAAGGATTGTGCTGAAAGTTTGTGATGTTTTCTTTTCTAGCTGAGCTGATTTAATGATAAAAGAAAACAGAGGAAACGTTGAGATAGTGGTGACAGCAGTCTACTTAAAAATCTCTTTGAGAATGACACAGTCTGCTTGTAAGGAGCAGATTAATACAGTATATCTCACCATAAGCTCTTTGGGTCAAATGAGCGGATTCCAGCTCATCGGTCAAATGCCGCATTTCGTTGTGGGCCATGGCCAGCCGGCGGGAGCCCTCCTCCAGGTCCCGCTCCAGACGGGAACATTCCCTCTCCATGCTGCTTGCCTGGCCAGCCAAATGCCTGGCCTCAGCCTGAAGAGAGAGGGAAAGAGCAACTGACCATGATTAAAGTGATTGCCGCACTATGAAGAGAACCGATGAATACAAACAAGAAACGTTCATAAATGCATGCAAGAACAGACAGGAGACCTTGAGGAGTGCACTGGATCAAGATGCATCAGTGGTGTAGCATCTTGAATTTCTTCTGCCATGCAAAGTTCCCTAGCTTGAGCTAGAGCTTAATAACACTGGAACAAAAAACAGAGGTTGCAGTTAATGTGGATGCTGCTGAACAGAAGTTTTGAATGGAAAACATGCAAAGAAATCCTCATATCCAAGCGTGCACCTTGGGATGCACAAAATAAAGTCAGCGTGGCTGATTGTCCCTGATTTTACAGCTGAGCTGCGTTCAGTTTTTTAGTGTTTGTTAGTATGGGATGCAGAAACATTACTGTAGATAAAAGGACATACAGGAATAAAAGTATGTTTGCTCTGTGAAGCTTTGTGGAGTCCAAAGAGTCTCTTCCATGGGCTCTGGCCGTGACGTGGCGGTGCCCCCTTGTGGGAAGACTGTGGAATTACATTAGATCACAGAATAGTGGAATAAGTCCTTTGCCCACAGAGAAATATACTGTATGTGTGTTAAAAATGTAAAATAATGGTCCTCTAACCTGGTGTGCACTGGTGTTTGGCGCCTGGGCTTCAGTCCCCAGCAGCCTGGCTGTGTTTCTGTCAGCCGTCAGATTGTTCGGATCCTCACTCGTCTCCATTAAGGAGGCTCTCTCTACCAGCAGG
Organism: Sebastiscus tertius; assembly: GCA_916701665.1. Classification (NCBI taxonomy): domain Eukaryota; kingdom Metazoa; phylum Chordata; class Actinopteri; order Perciformes; family Sebastidae; genus Sebastiscus; species Sebastiscus tertius. The sequence goes on along the minus strand of CAKAOH010025531.1, from coordinate 35,124 downwards.
TAGGCCACCTGCTCACTGGGGCTGCTGTGGATCAACTCTGTGAGACCCTGCTGGTACAGCATCTTAGCCACCTCGCTGATCTGGGAATCTATCACAACAGAGAATGGTGACATAGTAGGATTTATAATGCTTTAAAATCTGTGGACTAGGGGGAGTCTGGGGCCTCATCTCAAGAAGGTAGGGCTGCACAATCAATTGAATATTAATCGTGGTCACGATTTTGGCTTCCCGCCATTAAATGAACATGGTCGACTGCGATACTGATGTCTAAAATGCTTCGCTCATAGAAAACTCTGCTGCACATCAAATCAAGCGCTTCCTTAACTAACAGCCAGCAACCAGTGGGCGATCCAGATGTTTTGGCTTCACTTTTGGGCAGCTGTCACACCCTACAGCAGAGTAGAAGAGTGATATACTCTATATTACTGAAAAATGCACTTAATTCAGGCAAAGAACAGCCTTATTTTTAATGCAAATATTTGTTAATTAGTGGAAAGTGAAAGCAGTGCTCTGTTAATCTAATTAAAAACGTTTGGTACAATATTATTTTGCTTCTAGGAGAAACACTGAATAAGGACCAGTCTTAATTGGATACAAAGATTTGTACATTAGCAGGAATGTAAAACAACATGGAAGTGAAATCACTGCTCTGTTTATTTAAATGTGATATAAATAAACAATACAAATATTTTGCCACTACAATCAATGAATAATTGTGATCTCAATATTGATCCAAATAGTCGTGATTATCATTTTGGCCATAATCGTGCAGGCAGTCAGTTTAGGTCAGCTTTGCCAACATGGCTTGTGTTCTTCAGGGATGAAGACTAACTGGTCGGTTGGTATCACAACATCTGCCTCAGTCCTGTTCTGTCCATTCTGCCTCTCTGTCCCTCCCTACAGCCACATTCCTACTTCCCCAGACCCCTGCACTGCCATTCCCCATCCATCCACCAGATGCCCTCACCTGACTCTCTCATTCACCTGATCACCTGTTTCCACTCGGCAGTATGTAACCGGCCCATTTCCACTTTGTCAATGTTGTGCTGTTGTGTTCCAGCCCCTGAATCGTGCAACATGCATCCTGTTACCTGGAGCCGGTCTCTGTCTGCCTACACTCTGTACCCTGCCCAGTCCCTGTTAGCTGTTGACTCTGAGTTACTTCTGTTCAGACTTTCTACCCGTGTCAGTAAGCTCATGTACCTTCATTTTATCTGTGAATCCCTGCGCTGTTCCTGTCTGCCCTATTTTCTGCATTTTAGTCCTATTCCTTGCTGCCTCGTCCTCAACAAGATTATAATAGTTTTGAATTTTCAATTTGTTTTGATTTTATTTTATTTTAGTTTAGTTTAGTTTTAGTTTAGAGTGTGTTTGCTAGTTTTGTTTTAGCTTCAGTTTTTCAGAAAGGTTTAGTTTTTATATATTTCGAAGGGCTGTCAAAGTTAACGTGATAATAACGTGTTAACGCAAATTAGTTTTAACGCCACTAATTTCTTTAACACATTAATGCAGCTTGCGATTTTTAGGTCGTAGCTGGCTCAGTTTTCAAGAGAGAAGATACTGGCATTATATGAAACTAGAAAATTTAAGGAATCCATTTGTACCAATCATGCCATACTAGCTTGCTGCGAAGGAGGTTACATAACACTCCAAAATTTTGGCGAGGAAAAAAACTCGCATGGCCATTTTACTCACGAGTCTCCCCTTTACAGACATGCCCACTTTATGATAATCACATGCACTTTGGGGCAAGTCATAGTCAAGTCAGCACACTGACACACTGACAGCTGTTGTTGCCTGTTGGGCTGGAGTTAGCATATTTTTTACAGTATGCTAAATGCAGTACCTGTGAGGGTTTCTGGACAATATTTGTCATTGTTTTGTGTTGTTAATTGATTTCCAATAATAAATATATACATGCATTTTCATAAAGCAGCATATTTGCCCACTCCCATGTTGATAAGACTATTAAATACTTGACAAATCTCCCTTTAAGGTACATTTTGAACAGATAAAAAATGTGTAATTAATTTGCAATTAATCGTGATTAATTATTGGCCATCATGCGATGATTACTTAATCGTGAGTAAATATTTTAATAAATTGACAGCTTTAATATTTAGCTTTAGTTTTACAGTAGTTTTTGTTTGTTTTGGTTAGGGCCAGGTATAATATTCCAGAAGAATGTAGCTACTGTATATATGCACAAAATACATGTTTGGAGAACTGTCTAAGAATGGCTGTTTTAATCTTTGCGCTACTTTAGTGAAGCGATTGCGACATAGCGCCATCTCCTGGAAGGTCAAGTTCATTCTGTTTCTGTGGTTCAATGTCACATGAGTTGATTGGTGATATATTATAGCTAAAAAAATCTAACACTGAAATGATTTTATGTTAATTTTAATGTTATTTTTATTAGTTTTTACCCAAGCAATATAGTTTGAGTTTAGTTTTAGTTTTTCTTAAAGAATATAGTTTACTAAAAATATATTTTACTGCTTATTTTCGTTTTAGTTTCAGTTTTAGTTTACTATAATAACCTAAACTATTAAAGAGCAGTGCACAGTCGCCTCCCTGAGCTTTTCTATGGAACCATCCGGGACACAGTGGATGAGACAGCGCCGACAAGGCTAACTACAACAGTGACATTGTCCAATGAGATATGACAGCTAACATGGCTTGTGTTACTGAAAAAAAACTTGTGAATTATACCGTAAAAAGAGAAGAAAGTCTTCAGTGTAGGAGACAAAAATACCTGCAGTACATTCTCAAAATCTCTACTAATAATCTATCGGATAATAAGACTAACAGATTTTGTCATAGTGCAGATAAAGATCCAGAAGTTTGAATGTTGTCACTACTGCTCTTGCTGTTGGATTATTCTTGTGTGTAGGTAGATAGGTAGTGTACAGGTAAAACTGTCCAACCTTGAAGGGATATTATGCGTTGCAGCTGGTCCTTGAGCTGATCGTTCTCATCTTGTATCTCCTGAGCCAAAACGTCTTTGTGCTCTGTAAAGATTCGGATCTGTTCCAAGGACTTGCGTACCTTACAGACAGACAGACAGAAGGCCGACACAGATTTTCACTTACTCTTGCTCTTCTTGACAATTTCTGATGTCACAGGTAATTCAGCAGTGATAACTTACCTCTGCCATCTCTGCTAAGTGTTGTGAGCGCTGGGTGTCCAGGTCCCACGTCACGCTGTTCAGACAGCTTCTTGTGCGCTCGAGGGCACTCCATAGCAAACGCAGCTGAGCCTCCTTAGGGGCGTCAGGAGTGAGTCCCTCCTCACTGAGCCATGTGGCGATCTGCTGCAGCTCCTCCTAGAGATGGTGATACGTGGACATGGTCACAGACAAACCACCTTGTGTCATACTTAGAAAGGGGCTTACTGTCTCCGACTACTTGCATTGTTGGAGGAGAAACTGAATTACATATTTACAATCGGTTTCTAATGTTCACATTACGTCATTTTACTGTGCGGATAGGATATCATTATTGTTTTTAATCTCACCCTGCAACTTCAGTTCACTTAGAGAAACTGATGATGCTACAAGATTAAAATACATAGGCTAAACAAAGTCGTAGGCAGAGAATAAAATTAGCACCTGCCAAATAGAAGGGTAAATGTTGGCTGTGGCAGGTAGAGATTTCAGGTCACGTGCCACCATGGCAGATGTGTTTTCCTTATATTTGGAAATATTATTTTTAAAAAGCAATTCCTAAATTTAAAATAGTCAGGGATTAAGGTTACATGATATATTCCATATTTCTGCTGTCTGATACCACTGACTCAGTGTTTAGAAATCTAAACTGTTCTACATAGATTTCAGAAGGCAGACAGAAAAACTGAGTGGCTGGTAGAAATGTTAAGTGACCTGCCACAAAGGCAGGTGAGGAAAAAACTAAATTTCAGACCCCGGTTTTAGGATAATATCAGGTTGTTATTATTAGGGCTGTCAATCGATTAAAATATTTAATGGTGTTTAATCGCATGATTGTCCATGATTAATCGCAAATTAATCGCACGTTATTTTTTATCTGTTCAAAATGTACCTTAAAGGGAGAAGTGTTTAATACTCTTATCAACATGGGAGTGGGCAAATATGATTGCTTTATGAAAATGTATGTATATATCTATTATTGGAAATCAATCAACAACACAAAACAATGACAGATATTGTCCAGAAACCCTCACAGGTACTGCATTTAACATAAACAATATGCTCAAATCATAACATGGCAAACTGCAGCCCAACAGGCAACAACAGCTGTCAGTGTGTCAGTGTGCTGACTTGACTATGACTTGCCCCAAACTGCATGTGATTATCATAAAGTGGGCATGTCTGTAAAGGGGAGACTCGTGGGTACCCATAGAACTCATTTTCATTCACATATCTGGAGGTCAGAGGTCAAGGGACCCCTTTGAAAATGACAGTTTTTCCTCACCAAAATTTAAAGTTTGGAGCGTTATTCAACCTCCTGCGTGACAAGCTATTGTGACCTGGTTGGTACCAATGGATTCCTTAGGTGTTCTAGTTTCATATGAAGCCAGGATCTTCTCTCCAGCTTTAAAACTGAGCCCGCTACAACTTTGACAGCCCTAGTTCTTATCAACATTGCGTTTTTTTCCTGAGAGTGATGCTTACATGTTACATCTCAAGATGACGAGAGGCTTGTCAAAATAATCTTTTTTTATCAATGAAAGCTCTCCAGCTCTGAACTAGAGTGAGATAACTGATAACACTTCTCTTGGCTGTGGCTAAAGTTGTTTGCACATTCTGGGGAACAGCTGTTTGTTTCTGTGGAGACAGCTGGCATTGCCAATGTGTTTCTGCCTTGTGTGTCTGTGTGTGTGTGTGGTGGGAATAACTGTGTTAACATTAACCCCTTAAAACTGAAGTAGGCGAGATTGGAGCAAATATGATTGAACAAAGTTATTTTTATAAAACGGTCGCTATATCGTGACAGTAGTATATGAAACAGGTAATCTGAAAAAAATCATGTGCCTCAGTGTCCTCCGGTGTTCGTAACGGCATCTGCAAGATTTCACAGACCGGAGAAAAACAAGCAGTCAGAGCTGATCTGAGGTCTGCTGTCCATCTGCCGTCTATGAGAGCCAGCTGTCAATCACTCGCAAACTCCAATCAAACGGTCAAACTAGGCAGCGCTGATCAAATATGAATCAATATTATGTTACGTTAATGCCTTTTTCTCTCCTCAAATGTTTTCTGAATCATCTTGCAGTGTACCGTTTAGCTGTAAAATGAGAAAGTTCGTGACGCTGAAATCTGGTGAAATCTGGTGAAGGAACGCCAAGTTCTGGTCACATGACCAAAGCACAGCCAATAGGAACGCTCTCTCAATGAAATGACCTGTAATTGGTCAAAGTCTCCCGTCACAGCTAGCTTTTTTAAAGCCTGAAAACAGAGCTATGAGGAGGAGCAGAAGTCTAGTTTTCTCTCAGAACACTTGAATTACAATATGCTGAAAGGTTATTATGGATTTTTTTGCCCAATGATGCCAAAAACATACTGCCTACTGCCACTTTAAAGCTCAGTCATTAGAATCACTCTGCAGCCACACTTTGCTGAAACACAGCACTTTAATTTATCTGTATCCCCAAAGTTTCCAAAGATGCAAAAACTACATCAGGGTGCATATCTGTAGGAGAATGTGTATTGCATGGTGCACAAGACATCTGCAGCATTTCCAGTTGATGGACTGGTGCAGCCAGATACATGTAAAACAGAGGATATAACTAGAGCTGGAACAAGCTGGAGATACTGTTGTGTGATACAGAGAGAACTAAGATGATAAGTTTCAACCTGGAAGTTACTTAATAAGAGGAGACAAAAGGAAGAACATGTAAAGGGTTAACTTCATCAGCAGCTTTGCAGAGATTAAAGTTCATAAACGTTTGACGGTTTAACGTTAAAGTTGTAGCTGAAGCTTCATGTTTTAATGTTAGTTAGTTAACGCTAAACTAAAGGAAGAAGATGTGTTGGGTACGTTACCTCTGGTTGGTCCATCTGTCCTGCGATGTGAAACAACTTTTCTTCTGCAGTTTACCATCACATCTCAGCCTTAATGTGTTTCTGAAGAAGTCCCGACATGGACTGAACATCAACTCTCTCTGGCACCAAGACACTGCGACGTCACGGCTCCAACGTTAATATAACGGTGCGTAACAAACAGCAACGCAACTCCACACTAACTTTGGGGATTTAATACACAGATACTCGAGATTTTCACGTCCAAACCAGCGACAAAAGACTGCAAGCGTGATGTGTGCTGAGGCTGAAGGGATGTAAAGAGAAGTATCAGTGTCTGTGGTCGGGATAAGTGGTGGTTGCGAGGTTCTGGTACTACTTGGAACTGTGATACTGTGCTGTCCGCGGGTCCTTGAAGGCGTCTTGTCGGACCATTAACTATGTGAGTAGTTTAAGTTCACTGGAAAACCTCAGTAAAAATGAAACTTTGTGTAAGAATCCATTTCATAGAGTAAACTGATGGGATACCTCTAACTAATTGCTTTTACTCAAGTCCTATTATACATTTGAGGTACTTACTTTACTTGAGTATCTCAAATTCTCAATTTATATAGTATATCTTATACTGTATCTACTGTATATACTGTATATGTTCCTAATATGTCTCTTAATATGCCTTGTACAAAGTATTTCCTTATTATTATATATATATATACTTATTATTTTTAATGGAGCTTCCCAGCAAAAAGCATTTCACACGACTGTACTTGTATAACCAGCGTGACAATAAAACATCTTGAATCTTGAATCAAATTCTACATTATACCTCTACTCCACTACAATTAAGATAAAAAAAAAACAAAAAACAGACAGTTATACAGTTACTTTAAAAATTAAGATTTTATATACAAAACCTGTGATTCTGCATGCATTATTGTTATAGATTAAACCAGTGGTTCTCAACCAGGGAGTTCCAGGGGATCCCCCAAGCCCCCTTTAATTCACTATAGAAGTGAGCCCAATGTGAGTAAGAGTAGATGAGAGTCATGAAAATTGACAACTATATAATTCTGGTCTTTAATCATATCTAACAACCATAATCTTTTCAGATGGAGATCCCTGAAATGAAATCATGTCAAATGGGGTTCCCTGACATATTGTGTACCAACTTAGGGGTCCTTGACACGAACAACATACTGTATACAAAACTGTAATATTAGCATCACCTATATGGCTACAACAGTAAAATGACAATAAAAAATATTTTATGCAACATTCATAATAATTTATAATATTTCACGCATAGTGGTCATTTTTTCTTGCAATGAGTACATTAATTTGTGAGTACATTTTGCTAATACATTTACTTGAGTAATATTTTTAATGCTGGACTGCTACTTGTTATGGGGAATTTTACAGTGTGGTATTGCTACTTTCACTTAAATAAAGGATCTGAATACTTCACCATAGCTTACTGATTAATTAAGGAAATATTATTCATAATTTGGTAAAGGCATCCATTGTTGCTGCAGCTGCCAGTAATGTGTTTACAAAGTGTGTTCATTAAACAAATCGTAATATAAATAAGGGAGCCGGTCAATGACCCGCTAGCTGTACATTATCCTGCTTATTACACGGCCAATCAATAATTTGACTGAAAAACAGTCCGCCAGAGTCCAACATCAGAACTGCGCCCATAGCAACTGTCTGTTATACATAGCAACTGTCTGTTATACATAGCAACGGTCTGCTATAAAGAAATAACAGACCGTAGAACGCCGTGATTGACCAATCAGAGTTGAGTATTCAACACAGCTGTGTAATAAATAGTTATGAGGTGCTATTAAACTTATCTGTAAGTACAATCAATATAAAGAACAAACAGCATTAGAATATACCCAGCTGGGAGCTTTTTAGGGGGGGATTTTCATCTTTATTGGATAAGGCATAAGGCAAGTTGAAAAGGCATACTAAAAATGCAGGAAGAGAGAGACGGGCATGACATGCAACAAAGATCACCGACTGGAATGAAACCAGCAACGGTACAGTTATGTGGCATGTTAATGATTTGTGATGTGTGTTGTGTATTCATGTTTATATTGTATTGCTTTTACTGTGTATGGTCTTCTTTGTGAGATAAATTTCCTACCCTGTTGGGACAAAAAATGTTTTTACCGTAACCAGCGTCATTTCAAGGACTAGTGTGTAGGACTTGGAGGCATCTAGCGGTGTGGTTGCAGATTGCAACCAACAGAGTACCCCTCCAGTCACTCCTCCCTCTCCAAGACTGCTGTAACGGGATCCGCCGAGTGGAACAACAGGGTTACGCCGTGGTATCGTTCAGGACCTTCGTCTCGCCTAATTTAGGAGCAATGAAATTCAGACAGTGGCTGGCGTGTCGGAGAACTACGGTGGCTTCAGGTAATGTAAAAATGTGAAAGTCTCTCTCTAGAGCCAGTGTGTAGTTTGTCCGTTCTGGGCTACTGTAGAAACATGGCGGACTCCGTGAAGAGGACCCGCTCCCTATGTAGATATGAAGGGCTCATTCTAAGCTAACAAAAACTCAACGATTCTTAGTTTCGGGTGATTATACACTAAAGAAAACATAGTTATGAATATTATATTCCATTTCAGCCAATAAATCCCTCTAAATCTTACAAACTGGACCTTTAATGAAACAGAATATATATGTTCTATCTATATTCTTTCTGGGGATTACATTTAGGATTAATCCCTGTGTGTTGTGTCTTGGGTGGTCTGAGATTTCCTGCCCATTTACAGTCTCAAGTGGGCAGTAATCAGTCCTGACTTCCTGCCTTTTAATCACCTCACTCTGGAAAAACCATGGTGGTGGTCTTCATGCCAAACTGCACTGAACAGCATGAGTTCATGTGCAGCACTGGCACAAAAGTGTGGCTTTAATAATGCAAAATGTAACCATTGCCAGCCCACAAATGTGTTTCAGCTGCGTGATTTGATCTGTCCTTTGGTAGAGTCTAAATAATGGATTTAGGCATATATTACCTCATCATATTTTGTTCCGAATTTTAATGCAGATTGGACTTTTGACAGCTTTTGAGGAAATGTTCTGTGTTTACGCAGGTCTACGGGAATGTTACTTTTGGTGCTGAGTTGGTCCAGTCCACAGATTTGAGGGGGAGGGCAGAGAAACTTTAGAGGAAATGGGTGTTGAGAACTCCTCCTATATCTAACCCCACATTCCTCTTCTTTCCAAGTTTGGGAGCTAAAACGTCTGTGAGGACGGAAAGAGCACAGAGGGAGGATAACAACAACGGGCACTTAGAGGCACTGAAGCTGAAGGGTAAGAACTTCATCTTGGATTAAACAGAAACGTTATTCCTGGATTTACAGTTTAGTATGATGTAACTATTACCTCATGAGATGCAGGTCACACCCAAATTTGATGAAATGCTAAAAAAAAAAAAAGAGCCCTTAAAGATTGTACTTTAATAAGGATGCTTTTCTGTTCTTCCACAGTGCTTACAATTTCTGTGGTCATTATTTTCGTTCTCTCTGTGGCTGTGGTGGTTACCTCAAACTGTTACGTAAACCAGATGTAGTAGTATGTAATCAAACACATGCCTCTCTGAATTGTCCACAGTCTAATAGCAACAGTGGTTTCCCTCTATGGACAGAGCTGGGTGGGAAAGACAAACATCTGCGAGGTACCCAGTCCTTCAAGTGCACTGCAGAGTTGAGGGAAGGTCAATCAGGAAAAGTAAAAGTCTACATTTAGCACTTGTAACTTTTGATTTAAAAAAAAATAAACATATAATGTATAGGGATGTAAGAAAATATCTTGAAATGTCTCGATTTTTAATTAATAGTTTACATGCAAAGATGAACTCAGTCAACACTTTATTTAATTTCCAAAGAGATGCACCCTCTCAATGTTTGTGCCCTCTCAAAGTAATGCTATGATGTTGGATGTTACAGGGACTGTAATAAATGCATAAAAAAGTAAACTTATTTCACCCAGATTGTATGCCTATGGTGGTGTGTTCTTTATACTATGACAGTTTTCCTAAAATTTTATTAAAAAAATAGCAATATATTGAATCGTAACCCGTGTAACGTATCATATCTCCAGATTCTTGCCAATACACAGCCCTAATAATGTAGTAGGAAAACAGCACACAACACTATATTCATGTTTAAGTTTAATTCCTTATTTAGTTTGTACTGTATGTAAGTAGGGCACGATGCAAATTCTGTCTTTATTTATTTATAACTATATCTAGGGGAACTGAAAACAAAAAGGAACAAGTCTTACTTAATTGTGACTTCCCCTTTTTGGTTCTCAAAAATGTGGAAAAAGTGAATCAAATTATTGAGTCATCCATTAGTCATTATCCAGAGTCGTTGCCATTTGACTTGAATCAAGCCTTTTTCTAAAAGCTTTCTTGGGTGTGGATCATTGTGTTGGATAGGGTAGGGGATACGTTTGTAGGTTTTTCACATTGAACCTGGAGTGTAATGCCAGATTGTTGTCCTTTATACTGTAGGTATACAGTTTGTACCCAGATTCATAAAAAGTACACAGCAGTGTGTCAGACCCTTGGGTTTCAGATTACATGCTTGTTTACAACGGTTACAGGGAGCTGTTGTTCTGATGTGTTCCACAGAGACGACCGGCTCTGTAGGCAGAGAGAAAACCCCCTGTCCGTCTGTCTGTCTGTCTGTCTGTCTGTCTGTCTGGTTAATGGGCAGAGATTGTCAGTGCAGATGTTGAGATGCATGATATGAAAGTGCTTCCTCCAGAGGCAAACAGAGAGTCCACTGTCTCAGGCCTTCAAAGAAATCTGACTACAGAGCTGTTTGGTTCTATGTGGAGCCACCAATATTAACTCAAATGACCCCATCCTATCCTATAATCAAAATAACATTGTTTTTATTCAGGATACCAGACTCTTCTCTCATCTCCCAGCAGCCATGGTCTTCCTGCTCATATTCATAACAGTGATGCATCTGGTCACCTTGGCCATGCTCCTCATCGCCACCCTGGAGAAGGTGAGACACATGATGTCTTAACTGATGTTGTCTTTCTTCACAAACACAAACATGCTGCACTGATACTAACTGTGGTTTTGTGCCCTGTGCTGGTAGATTTATTTATTATTTTTTTTAATATTATGACTTTATCCTCATCAAATTGCGACTTAACTCTTGTAATATTACTATTACTATTTTCTCAAAATATTGCAACTTTATTACGATTTCTCAGAGAGCACAGATATGTGGAACATGTTTTGAATGTGCAGAAAGTTTTGAACATGAGCAGAAGTCTTACTGAAATACATATGAGCTATTAAAGTCCAGAGGTTTATATATTAACTGAAATTAATTAATGTAGGCTACTATTAACTGTGAATAGGTGCCACTATCTCATTAAAGAGATTACTTCCCCAAACAAAAGACACAAAAGAGGAAGAAAAGTAAACCATGCCTACAGGTGTGTTAACTCAGCAGAGATAACATTAAATGAGAATGGTTGATCTACAGGAAGTAATCGAAAGGAATGCAGAAAGCCTGAGAGCCAGCCTAATATTTTCATTTATATTTTTTTGAATTGTCGCCTGAATTTTGTGTTTTCCTTTGCATTAATGAAGACATTTCCACCATAAATTAATGGAGAAAAATTCACCAGAATGCAGGAAATTATGTGTTGTGTGGTGACCACCACCCACTTAATATTATCCGTTAAAAGATAAATATTTCTGGACCTCACTAATTTCAAAACCCTGGCTGTGGCCCTGATGCCATTCAGAGAAACTGTCCCTGAAATCTGATCCAATAATCTTTCTCTCTCTCTCTCTCTCTACAGTCCTGGTGGATATGGGATGAAATAGAAATCACAGACCTCTGGTATAACTGCTTCCATGATAATGCCACAAACACCTGGTTGTGTGCTGCTACCAATGAAAGCGGTAAGTTTTTTTTGTTGTTGTTTTTTTGTCTGTGTCCTTGCCTGTATATATGTGCATGCTGGTTTGTTTATTCATGTTTTGCATAGTGTTTTGCTTGTGACTTGTGAATGAGTGTCTTATACTCTGCTCTCCCAGACTGGCTGCAGTCTGTCCAGGCCCTCATGGTCCTCTCCGTGGTCTTCTCCTCCATCTCCTTCCTGGTTTTCCTCGGTCAGCTGTTCACCATGTCCAGAGGAGGACTCTTCTACTTCACAGGCCTCTGTCAGGCCTTTGCAGGTGTTTTGAAGTCTTATTCCACAAGCAACATAAAATGTTGTCAGTGAAAATAAAAACCTGACAGCATTTTATGTTTTCAATCATTCAAGGACTGTTAAATCTATTCAATTCTGATGACGACAATGTAAAGCTGCAGTGGGTAGAATTGGAGCAAATATGATAAAAAAAGCCTTTTTTTAATAAAACTTTCACTATATCCTGACAGTAGTGCATGAGACAGGTAATCTGTGAAGAAAATCATGCTTCCTCCTGTACTCCTAAAGGCATTCGCAAGTTTCACCATGCTCAAACCAAAACAACCAATCAGAGCCAAACTGTCTCTACAGCAGCTATCAATCACTCCTTGAGAAACTCGCAAACTCTGATCAAACTCCAAAAAAACAACATGGTTGGGCTTAAAATTACTACATTTGTAAAGTGAAAATGAGACTTAACTTTGGGAACACGGGACAAAAATGACCAGCTGATTGATTGTAATGTGAAAGTGAAACGTAACACACTGGACACGAACAGCGGCCTCCTGGATGAAAGCCTTGTGTTGCTGGATCCATCAGCCACCCCCCACCTACCCTATGTGTCTCTTTTGCTTTGTAAACTACGTCATCACCCTCCCGTAGCACTTTCTCTGAGCGTTTACTGTTGCTGCGGATAGGTTTACATTGAGGTTACTTGAAAGCCTGGTGCATGTCATACAGGTGCTAAACGGTACCTTATGCGTTGGTAACAAAGTGTTGCTAATTTACACCCTGGGAATGAGTACGGGCTGGCAGTAAATACTCACTAGAGCACCAAATGTGTATTAATCCGCAGCTGAAAATAGTCCTCAACAAATGCATAATTTACTCCTGTTTCAGTTACATTTGCTAAAACTTACAGTGCTCAGCTGTTTTAGAAAATTCTGCCTTTTAAATGAAATGAAAATGAAACCATATTTATGAAACCATTTCTAAAGATTTACATCTTCAGTAGAAACTAATGGGCTTGAGGCTGAGTGCTACAGATTTTGTGGCATTTGTTGACAGGAAGAAAAAGCTTTTTTAAACTTTTACGTAGGTATCGTCATTAATCACTGATGAGTAGTTAAATATATGCCTACCATGAAAATGTACAGTATGACTGTGATGAGATAAGGGAATCTGAACTCAAACTTTTGAATGTGTCACTCTTGCAGGTTTCACAGTCTTCGCTGCCTGCCTCATCTTCACCTTCCACAGAAAGGAGATCTTAGGTGACTCCAGAGATCTGAGCAAAGGACGCTTTGGCTACTGCTTCATCCTGGCGTGGCTGTGTGTCCCTCTCCTCCTGGTCAGTGGAGTCCTATACGTCCACCTGCGCAAGAAGCAGTGAGCCAAAACCAGAAAGGATGGAAAAAAACCTAAGAAGTGTTAATCACTTTACCATTAACAGTGCTAAGCGCACACGAGGAAATGACGACTAAGAAGGAAATACCTCTTTAAATAATACAATTCTGTTTACTTTCTGGCTCACTATCCACCTACAGTGCTGCAAGGTATGCAGGACATTATGCCATCATGGTGGCTGTTTGTGAGACATGTGTTCACTCAATACCAAATCAAGACAACTAAATCTCAGCCATGCTGTAAGATAAACATATTCATGTGTTACAGGAAGGATTCTGACATAGGAATATTAGGTAATGAACGCATAACTTGCGCTTAATGTATGATTGTATTTTGTGTATTTTGTGTATATATCTCTGTTTACTTATTAAAAAAGCAATACACTGAATTTTGATGTGAACTTTACTAGAGAGCATTCCTGTATTTAGAGGGCTAAATCTGTATTAAGTGCTGTCTGTGTTAACACAGTGCAGGTGTAATCCTCTGATATAACACCGTGGTTGAGAAAAGGGTGTGTCATCTTTCTCATTTAACCACTCTTTGTTTTGTGGCATTCATTGTTTACTTTGTTAAAGTAGGCTCACATTATTTTCGAATCAACAAACTAACTAATAGCACAATGGCCGGTCCTAAAAGTGTTTCCAAAGAAACAAAAAGAATCTGGTGTGATTTGACACCTTTAGATGGAAAGTCAGATACAGTGTTACGTGTTACTCTTGCAGACAAACCTACCTGTCAGGCTGGACCAGTCCAAAAAGTAAACTGAGAGGTAAATAGCAGCCTCATAGATAAAGTATGTGTGGCAATTATTTGCCTCACACACCTTTTAGGAATGACCTGGATCCAGAATATGAAAGATAATTTGATTTAAACGCTGTCACTGTAAAGATAAGAGAGAGAAAGGCACAGTAGGATCGTGAGTGTGTGTCGGAGCAGCTGATCCGTCTGTCAGCTGCACAGAATTTCTGGAATCTGAGAACAAAGCCGGTATGAAGGAGTGGAAAGGTTACGAGTTGTGAGATGACATGCCGGGGAGGGAACACATGAAGATCAACGGCTCCTGAGCGCAGCCGAACACTGAGAGAGGAGACATGCTGTCCAAGAGGTGAGTTTCACATTGATTTTTGTGTGTTGAAACTGTCTTTCTCAGACACACTGATCACTTCAGCTCATTGATTTGTTTCTTATGTCAACATGAGGTGGGGGACGAGGCTGCTGCAGAAAATAAAATGTGCTCAGGACTAAACTTGTGAACCCAGAAAGGATTGTTTGCAACATCAAGATATCATATGTGTTCTGGGCAGCACAAGCCAACATGGAAACAGTGTGACTTTTTGCCAGAGGAATGAATGAAATCACTTCAACTGGAAAGAAGGGTGACATGAGCTGGCCTGGGTCGTCGTCACACAACAGGAGTCAGTAGTGGGAACTGTGATAGGCAGCACTTATTCCCAGAGACACACCAGGCTGCAGTCATGTCGAACTCCCAGGAGCAGAGCCTCGATGAGAATGCCGTGTTCCTGCCGGTGAATGAGTCCTCCCCGGAGTTCCTCCATTGCGAGAAGGAGCGTCAAGCAGTGGAGAGGCTCCTAAATGCAGGACCGGAGGCCTTCTACAGCTCCATTGGCACAGAGCGCGCCGGCTGCTTCCTGTCCTCTGAAGAGGTCAGCCAGATCACCAGCTGGGCTCAGGACTATCGCGTTAACACGTTACGGATGCAAAGACAGGAGAACGGAGAGGAAGGCAGCTCAGAGATGGAGGACTTCTGTACCACATACTTCCCTTCCCACTCAGACACACCGACCCCGGACCTGGAGCTGGGCTGGCCTGAAAAAGGCCCCTGGGTGCCAAAGGGGAGCGTTACAGTCCACACCAATCCTCCTGCTGAGGGAGAACCCCCAGTCAGACAGATCATCAGACGACACTTACAAAAAGCTGGCCAAGTATGCAGATATGATTTTCGTGCATGAACACAACACATTTTTTCATATGGGTGGAGGTGGGGCACATTTTGAGACTCAATGCTTTTATGTTGTACTTTTTTGCTCCAATACATTTATTTGGTGACTTTAATTTGAGATTTTACTTGAAAAATATAGAATAAATTAAAAATACACTGCTTCAGATTAAACTATTCAATGATAGGCTATAGAGTATTAAGACATGAAGCAATCTGCACATGCTGTAACCAGCTACAATGATGCTCAAAGCTTAATGCATCAATAAATGATAACACTCCGACATAAGCTACTTTACTTTACTACATTTTGCTGGTAATACTTGTCCAGTTTTACTTGTGTATAGTCCTTCATCGAGGTAAATGACACGATGGACTGAAGGGTTCCATTTTGTGTGAGACACTTTCTGAATAATCCTGTCAAGGCTAAGTGACAATTTTGTGTACTACACAGGTAATTGCCATCGTGACGGACAGATTGACGGATGGTGCAATAATTGGCGATTTACATAATGCTGCTTCACGGGGTGTCCCTGTCTACATCATCCTGAACCAAAGGTCCATTCAAGAGAACTTCACACTCAACAGGCTCAGGCATCCGGTGAGTCACCTCCTGCAAATCAGCACACACCTATAGCAGCCATGCGCTCATGTATGTTTAACATGGCGATGAATAAACCAGAGGCTTTATTTTGCCAAACCAAGGGCCACCAGTTTAATAGAGCAACACGTTGTGTTGTGGGATTCTTTCTAACAAAGGTTACAGCTCAGTGTGAGTGTTATTAAAAACTTGACACACTGCATACGTACTCTAGAGAGGTATCGCATACGCGGCTTCTAGTTTGGCATGCTTATGTTAGGAATGTAACACCACTTAGTTAAACTGGTTGCACAGCATTCAGTGTCGTCTATGTTTCTTTCCAGTAGTGAAATGTTTGTGCCTGATGTTGAAAGCAAAATGAAAACTATCTTATTCTCATGAATGCAGTGCATGAAATTGATGAACGCAGACTCACGACTGAACAGAACTCTCCGTCTATAATTGGGGAAAAGAACGATTATGTTAATTATGTAATATTAATTATACTGGTATGCCATGGCTACAACAATCTGATGCACATTTTTTAGCCATACTATGAGGTGTGGCTCTAGGGTTGTTTGGACAAGCCACTTCTTTGGTACAGACTGAAATATTTCAACAACCATTTGATAGCTTGTCATGCAATTTGATACAGGTGTCCATGGTGCCCAGAGGACGAACCCTAGTGACGCTGGTGATCCTCACTCTTTTGATCTGGTGCCACCAGCAGCTCAAAGTTTTCAGTTGCCTAAAAATCCCAAAATACAAGTATGAACCTGATAATGAGCATGATATGTCCCCTTTAATGTTTCGTCTAGCACCATCATCAGGTCAAATACTTTGGTTTAGGACTAAAACTAATAACATTCCCATCAGACTCATCTGTACGTTGTGTTTAGTCCTAATTACCAAATGTTTGCATGCTAAAACGCTGAGATATGATGGTGAACATGGTAAACATTAGCCTATACATTACCTGCAAATCGTCAGCAGGTTTTGTCACTGTGAGCATGTTACCATGATGATGTTAGCATTTAGCTCAAAGCACCGCTGTTCCAAAAAACAGCCTCACAGAGCTGCTAGCATGGCTGTAGACTCTTGTTTATATACAAACCTTGTGTATGATACAGCATATATCACGGATAAACACAAAGTTTCAATGTTTCATTCTCGAGTTTCAACTTAAGCTTGTAATCTGGTAGAACATGCGGGTCCGTGTTCTTGGAGGGAAATCCTTCTGTTCGAGGACGGGACGAATGGTGATCGGGGAAATGAAAGACAAGTTCATTCTGGTGGATTTAGAGACAGTGATTCATGGCAGCTACAGGTGAGCAATAGTGTCTTTTGTCTTTTCTATATGCATCACACACACTTGAGAGTGATGTAACACCACGCTGTCTTTGCACTCTGCAGCCTCACGTGGACAGACGCCCACCTGCACCGGCAGCTGATCACTGTTCTTGGCGGCCCGGTTGTTGACTCATTCGATAGAGAGTTCAGGATCCTTTTTGCTGCTTCTCTCCCCGTCCCAGACACATGGAGGGTTGCAGGTACTCATGTCGATGTGATGAGTCATCAGCTGAAAGACCGCTCAGATCTCAGGTTTAAAAAACATCACAATTTGGAGTTTGAGAAGATTACCAACCCTCCATCCCCACCTGCTGATTACCTCCTGGACTGGGAAGCCATGGGGGTTGTCCAGAGAAACCACTGCTCCCCGGACAGTCCTGGTGTTCAACACGAGGAAATCATGGCCATGGAAATACCACTGCAGAGCAAAGTGCTGTTGGAAAGAGATACACCCATTATGGAGGGTTTTACTTACAATGGAAACCAATTTGTGGATAAGAAAAGGTACATGGAGCATCTTGACTTGACCAATCTAAGTTGTCTTTGGCCCAAGCATACAGTATTTAAAGGTGCAGTGTGTAGGATTTGGTAGCATCTAGCGGTGTGGTTGCAGATTGCAACCAACTAAATTGCCCTCCCTAATAAGAGCCACCGAGTGGAAAACCGTGGTAACACCATTCACCTCGCTCAGAGCCAATCCTTACCATAATAACACTACTTTAGGAGCAACGGAAGTCAGGCAGCGGCTGGCGGTACCACAGTTTTGCACTCTGCGGCTCATGTTACCGCAGTTTCAGAGAACTACGGTGGCCTTCAGGTAACGTAAAAACGTGAAAGGCTCTCTCTAGAGCCAGTGTTTGGTTTGTCCATTCTGGGCTACTGTAGAAACATGGCAGAGCAACATGGTGGACTCCATGAAGAGGACCCGCTCCCTATGTAGATATGACGGGCTCATTCTAAGCTAACAAAAACAATTATCTTAGTTTAAGGTGATTATACACTAATGAAAACATAGTTATGAGTATTATATTCCATTTCTGCTAATAGATCCCGGAAATGCTTCCCACTTTTACTATAATCTACCTTTTACTGAAACTTAGACCAAAATATTGAAACATGGTTTCTTTTTCTTATCATTTTTTGAATAATTTCCCCTATGTAGTTCTAGCACAGCATAGTTTTGTTGTGCTACAGGTTATTTGCATGACTTTATTGATCTCTTTTTGCATGTGACAGGGTACATGGAAAAACCTCTCCAGTGACAAACAATGGGCCATTTAAATCGACACCTTTCAAGTGAGTCTTGTGACAGATAATATTGACATTATACAGATTAAGAATATTGACTCTTGTCTTTTGCTGCTAACGTTTTATGCAAATCTTTGCCAGGGATCTTGATCATTCACATAGCAACACACAGCTCTCGCCCACCAGCCCGACATCTCAAGACAGGATGAAAAGGTAACACCCAAACGATAAAGGAAGCACATTGAATAAATTGTAATTTAAATATCATATCCAAAATGAAATGTGTTTTTTTTTCCTCCTGCAGGGTGGAACAGATAATAAATAAAGCCATTTCCAGGCAACTCTCCATAGAGAAGAGCACCACTTTAGATGACAGAACAACAACAAGACTTGATGATAGAGCAAAAGAACCAATACACAATATGATCATACTGTCGTCTCCTAAGAGAAAAGAGCTCTCAAGGAGGGAGGTCTTTTTGGAAGAAGCGAGCAGAGTGAATATAAATGAAACACGCTCCAAAGTGGAGAACACGCCATCTTCTAGAGTAAGTACCTCCCTTCTCTGTAGTAAAGCACTTGAGTTAAACGTGTGAAAAAGCTTTGAGAAAACTGAGATGCATTTCTCTCCTCACAGAAACCGCTCATCCTGAGAATGCCGCAGTCTGAGAACTTCAGCTCTCTCAGTGACATCATAAAGAGGATTCAGCCTCAGCAGAGCACTTCAGGACTGCTCAAGAGAGGAGGAAAGGCCGCTGTGTCAGAACTGAGCCAGTCCATGGTGGACCTGAGCGTACACAACACAGATGAAGACAGAGGAGTCCCGGTGCCGAGGTTTAAGGCCAGTGTAAGTGTGTGTTTCTCTGTGTATATGCTTGTGTGTACTCTTGAAGTAGAACTCTAATCCTTTACTCAGTTTATCGCCCTCAAGCATATCATTTTAATGTTTTTTTGTTATCATCAATCTCCCGTTTCCATAGCAGAGCTTTGACCCGGATCACATGACACCTGCTCTCACCCTGATGAGGAAGAGGAACGATGAGTTGAAACCTTTATTGTACAGAACTCCAAAAAACTTTCTGCCCAGAGAGAGGCCTCGCAGCTCCGGTTATGGACTCTGGAGGAGGTCACTGGCCGAGACGGAGGGAGAACAGGAATGATGAGCAACATGTTCTGTAATGACATCTTCTGTCACCGAGGAAAGGCAGCTGCCAGTAGCGGATGGTTACAACATCTGCCGTGTTAATCATCCAAACTAAGCCCAAAACAGGCTGTGACTCTGAGAATAAAACCATTGTTATATGTGTAGGATGTATATCTGTTAATTTGATGTCCCACTGAATTTGATGATTATGATTAGATGTTTCACTGTGCAGTATATACAGTGTGTTTGATGCAAGGCTTTATGACTTTATATGTTTAAATAAATGAAATTGTTCTGTTAATGCTGCTCACCGTGAATGGTTTTAGCTGTTATAACCAATGGGCGGTTGTTGCAAAAAATTTAATTATAGAAGGACCTTTTGATTGAAATTTAGAATAACTATTTTATTAAATGTTACATTTGTGTGGGATACAGGTACATAAAGGAGTAAAAGGAAATGGTGCCGGTAAATTGACAAAAAAATGTCACAAAGAAGATGCTATTTTTTATGATAAGGTCAGGACATACTGGCCTTAATGCAACATTATACAGTATATCATGAAAAAGAAGGTACGAGATAAATAAATGGTTTTAAAGGAAAATGCTGAGTGTGTGCTGATAGGATGTAAAAGGTCCAATGTAGATAGAGCCAAAAGGCCTGTAGCTAACAGTGAAGACACGGAGGTCATGTCCTCAGTATTGTTTTCTGGGATTTGGCGGGCTTGAAGTGCAGTTCACACTTCACGATTTAAAAGTGAGTTGTTGTTTTTTTAAAGCTGATACCAATACTTTTGAGACACGCAGCCTTTAAAGTCACACAGTTTGTAGACCAAGAAAAATACATAGAAACTAGGGGTGTTAATCAATTAAAATAGTTATTCGCGATTAATCACAAATTAATCTCAAATTTTTTTTATTTGTTCAAAATATACCTTGAAGGGAGATTTGTCAAGTGTTTAATACTCTTATCAACATGGGAGTGGGCAAATACGCTTGCTTTGTGCAAATGTATGTTTATATTTATTACTGGAAATCAATTAACAACACAAAACAATGACAGATATTGTCCAGAAACCCTCACAGGTACTGCATTTAGCATAAAAAATAGTCCCTTTAAATAATACAAATTATATTATATGTCTATAATGTTTTCCTCTCTCTGCACATTTTCGTTATTTGCATGTCATTTGTTGGATTTTAACCTAAAAACAAATAAAACTCACTACTGAATAGAACAATGCTCCAGTCCAGCAGGTGGCGGTGTGCACCTCTCACATCACTGTGTAGACGACCTTCAATAGAGAAGAAGAAGAAGAACTCCCGGAAGCACATGGTGGAGATGTGTCGCTTCAACTCAACTCTGCTGCATGTTTATACTTTTCTTTTGTGTTAAATCGACAGATATCAGCACTGGCCTTTAAACGTGTTGTTTAGTTTAGTTTTCTGTGTTTTTGCTAACGTGTAACAAACACGTTTAATTAATTTCCATCATGGTTCGAGAAAAAAGGTGAGTTTAGCTACAGTTAGCTGTTATTAGACTGTTGTAGCCTCTATACACTGTTTTCTCTGAACTCTTGTGGTCATTAACAGTTAGGGAGACGTGTTATGGGACCTTTTAGTTATTTGATGTCTAATAAGTCCCAATAAGTCTCTAATAAGTTCCTCTAGGTCCCATCAGGGGCTACAGGAACTCATATAAACATCTGGATGTTTTAGAGCAGAGGTTTAATCTCTGTCTCCTCTCTGTTGTTGCTCAGGAAGATCAAGATACCAAGGCTCAAGAAGACTGAGCGATATGGTGAAGATGACCCTGAAGCCTACAAGAACATGCCTGTCCCTGATAAGGTGAGAGGACTCAGCAGAGGACATGTCTTTATACCACTGATAGAAAGGCCTATTACAGCCTGGATGTGTGTTATTATTTATATATATATATATATTATTGTTATTATACTGTACAGTGTGATTCCAGTTGGACAGAGTTGCACAACATAAATATGTTTAAAATATGTTAAAGGTTTTATTTCATTACTACAGTAGCACACACAAGAGGAAAGGAAAGGTTCAGCATACTCAGAGCAAATGAAATATTATACTGTATGTATCCAACAAATGCTGATTATAGTAATTGTTGCCTAAAGAAAACTCCACAATAAACTTCTTAATAATATATTATTATTATTATTATTATTATTATCATTATTATCATTATGATATTATTATGTATCCATGATATCTTCCTTTAAATCTCACTTTTATATTATGGCCGTTTCTTAACTGATGGTGCATTGTTATAACTATTTATATGATTTTATTTTGTATTTATATGATTTTATTTTGTTTAGATCTTAAGTTCTGGGTGTTAATTACTTTTATCATGCTGTTGTTGTGAAGCACTTTGTAACCTTGTTTGAAAGGTGCTATATAAATAAATAATTATTATTATTATTATATGTGTTAGTGGATACCGGGCATATTAAAAATGTAACTCAATCTAGAGCCGAGCAATATTGTCTGGCAAGTAAGTAAGAAGAAGTGATTTCCCAAAATTCAAGGCCCTCTGCTTTCTGTCAAAATTTATGAATGGATTTTATTATCGGAGCTACATGATCTAAAAACAAGAGCGATGTTTATCGACTACACATTCATCTTTTGGAGGATTTCTTTCCTTACTTTTTAAGACAGTATTATCCCTCCTGTATGTCAGAGGAACCTGCTTTGATCACTGATATGGTGCTTCTTCCACACTGATTTTTTTCATCAATACTTTAATATCAAGAATGTTTTGACTGTTGACTCTGGTATTCTTGTATTAAATCAGAACTAGAGATGCAAAACTATCAGCAGTTATGTGAAAATGATGGCCAAATGGTTTTAAACTGACACAACTTTTCACTAATCCCATTACTTTCTTATAATAACCACAATCGGATGATCTGTATTCTTATACATCAAACACGCAGCTCTCAACCATCAACAATAACTCTGTTTTGGTGTTGTGGTCGTTATTTTCAGCAGTCTGATTTGAACATGTCTCCTCTCTTTCAGAAATCATCACTGTACACAAAGGACAAAATCGATGAGTTTCACGATGCAAAGATTGCAGTAAGTTAACCTCAGTAGCAGTTCTGTGGTAAGTGTCTGGTGCTGTTTTACCTTCTCTTAACTCTTTGTTGCTGCGTCTCTTTGCCACAGAAACTTCTCGCCAGCGGTGTCCAAATGGAGAGCGACGAGGAGGAACTGGATGATGAGGTGACGACCTATGTGTTTGTTTGGATTTAGCTTCAGAAAATGTATGTAGCTCAAGAACAAATTCAAGCTCAGCTGAATCTCACAGGAGGAAGTGATGGCCCTGGACGACTCTGAGTCAGAGGATGAGGAGGAGGAGGAGGAAGAAGATGAGGGGACGGACATGGAGAGTGATCTAGAGGGGAAAAAAGAAGAAGGTAAACATAAAATCATTAGTTCACGTCCAGGATGTGTTTTACTGTCATACTACTAGCCCATTTAACTGTAACGTTGTTGTCTTCCTCAGATCTTCCTAATGAAATGGCATGGGGCACCAAGAAGAAGATGTTCTATGACTCTGACTACATCACCACCAGTAAGCATCTTTTATCTCCAGCAATGTTATCGGAGCAATTCATGATCGTTTTGTGGTCTGTGTGGCTAATGTTTGCTTATGCAACATTTTAATTGTGTTATTATTACAGAGGGGAAATCACAAGACGAGTTGGAAGCTGAGGAACAAGAGGAAGAAGAAGAGGCTAAAAATATCCAAAATCGTTTAGCTGCAAATCTGAGCGAGGAGGATTATGATTTAAACTTTTTCCAGGTATGTTGTTATTGTAAATCTCTCCTGTACACCTGCAGTTAAAGCAGCAGTGGGTAGAAATGGAGCAAATGTGATAAAAAAAGTTATTTTTATAAAACACTATATCCTGACAGTAGTACATGAGACAGGTAAACTGAAAAAAGTCATGTGCCTCCTGTGTCCTCCGGTGCTCCTTATGGCATCTGCAAGATTTCACAGACCAGAGGAAAACAACCAATCAGAGCCGAGCTGGAGCCTGCCGTCTCTGAGCAGCTGTCAATCACTCTCGAACTCCGATCAAACGGTTAAACTAGTCAGCGCTGATTAAATATGAATCAGTATTCTGTTGCTGTAATGCCTATTTCTCATCTTAAATGTTCTCAAAAACATCTTGTAGTGTACTGTTTAGCTGTAAAATGAGAAAGTTTGTGACCCGGCAGCCATGTTGAGATCAGTTGAGGAAATACCACCAGCCGGAGCAAACTTTCTCATTTTACAGCTAAACAGTACACTACAAGATGTTTCTGAAAACATTTGAGGAGAGAAATAGGCATTACAGTAACAGAATATTGATTAATATTTGATCAGCGCTGCCTAGATTTTTTAAAGCCTGAAAACAGAGCCATGAGGAGGTGCAGAAGTCTAGACACTTGAATTACAATATGCTGAAAGGTTATTATGGAATTTAGTTTCATTTTGATGCCAAAAACATTCCGTCTACTCCTGTTTAATTCCACGTGTGATGATAGAAAGTGTTTTCTGTTTATTGTGGCTGTTTTATGTGTTTTCTAAATGAAGGAATTTGCAGTGGAGGAGAAGGATGAAAAGAAAACTGTGGATAAAGAAGAGAGGATTGTGAAAGACCTGAAGCAGATGTCCCAGAAGGAAAAAATGAAACTTTTGAAAAAAGAGTCACCAGAGCTGCTTGAACTTATTCAGGACTTCAAAGCAAAGGTAAAAACACAGGCATGCAACCAAAACGCACACCTGATATTTGCTTAGTCACCACAGACCAACATGTAATTGATGTGAATTATTTTGTATGCGTGCAGCTTAAAGAGCTGAAGGACGAGCTGCAGCCCCTCGTACAGATGGTCAAGGACGGAAAGATCCCTCCAGGAAAGGTGAGCGCATTTAGCTTCACTAATGCAGTGGACGTTCAAAACATGCCTGCGGGCCGATTGCTTGACCTGTGTTATTGCTGCTTGCAGCTTTTTCTCAAGAACCGCTCATCCAAACAACTTCACACTCGACACTGTGCTTCCTTGGGTCCTGAGCAATACACCTGCCATGACATAGTTGCATCCGCTAGCCATGCTAAGAGGATACGCGTCATTTTGGGTGCAAGAGCTCAAATGAACATCGACGGAGAGCGAGCATGCTGTTGTCGAAGGATAGACATACATACAGATACGACTGCAACTAACGATTCTATTCATTGTCGATTAATCTGACGATTATTTTTGTGATTAATCTATTCGTTGTTTGGTCTATAAAATGTCAGAAAATGGTGAAAAATGTTGATCAGTGTTTCCCAAAGCCCAAGATGATGTCCTCAAATGTCTTGTTTTGTCCACAACTCAAAGATATTCAGTTTACTGTCATAGAGGAGTAAAGAAACCAGGAAATATTCACAATTAAGTAGCTGGAATCAAAGATATTTTTTTTTCCTTTAAAAAATGAGTCAAGCTCTGTATGTGCACATTTTACCCCTCCCAGACTGTACAAAGTTACTACATTTTGAAAAAATCTGTGAACAGCCGAAGAAGTAAGACTGCTTTTGTCCTGACTGTATGTTTTATAATTCATACTGCTGTCACAAAACAAAGAATGAAAAAAAAACGATTAATTGGTTATCAAAATAGTTGGCGATTCATTTAGTAGTTGACATCTAATCCATTAACTGTTGCAGCTCTATATACAAAGACTCCTACCATTTCAGTTAGATTTCTAGCTGTGAATTTGTCACCAGACTGAATTTTAAAGGCTATAATCAATATTTTTAAGTATCAAATGAAAATGTGAAATCAATGTGAAAGAAGTCGCTCTTTGTGATGAACCTCCAGTCAGTCTTAGAGCATCAGCTGCTGACAGACCATCTACAGCCTGTTCATAATCAAAACTAAATTCGTTCCCATAACCTGCTTAACCTGGGGCTCTATGAGTGTTCACACTGAAATCTACCACGGCTGTGATTAGGTTCTTAAAATGGCTGTAATCACATTACTCATCAGCTTTCTTTTTTTTGAAATGTAAAGGCTATTATTGTTAGATTGAATCTCAATAATTTCCATCCTGTTTTCCAAAGGGTGCTGACTACCTCAAGACAAAACAGCAACTGTATCTCAAGTAAGTTGTAATTAAATTGTAATGACATGTTGCAGAATCACGTCACGGCCCTTCATTGAACTACTAATGATTCTTTCCTGCCACAGTTACTGCACAAACATCAGTTTCTACTTGGTGCTGAAAGCAAAACGAATCCCTGCTCACAACCATCCAGTGATTGAAAGACTGCTCACCTACAGAAATGTAAGTACACACACACACACTGCCAGTAGAGCATACAGTATTAGTGAATGTATTTTCACCCTATATGTCAAGAAAACTTGGTAACACTTCACATTTCAAATTTCATGGTAATTAGCAAGTAACCTATTTGAAATGTTTTGGTAATTACTGCCAAATTACCCCAATATTTACCTCAAAATTCATCAAAAATTACTTTATTATAAACATTATATGCTAAAATAGCATATAATCGTTAAAATAGGGCCCTTAGGCTTGAGAAACGGCCGTGCGCTGCTTTTCATCGGAGGTGTAAAACCAAAACTCATAGAAGACACTTCTGATCAGACACAAATCTCACCATTGTGTGACTTATTGTCTACACAAATGTAACCTGGTAGCTAATGTACAGTAATGATTCAGGGAGTTTTTTACGAAATTTCAAAGAAGTTATTTGCTAATAAATTAAATGTATTATTATTATTAATTCATTTAATTAATTAATTATTAAATAATGTTTATAATAAAGTAATTATCGATCAATTTTGAGGTAAATATTGGGGTAATTTGGCAGTAATTCCAAAGAAATTTAGAATATGTCACTTGCTAAATGTCACATAATTACAATGAAATTTGTAAAATTAAGTGTTACTGCACATATACCCTTTTATTTTTGCATCTTTTAGTGTGTCACTATTTTTTGATCTGACTTCCTGTGATACAGGGGATCATGAAATACCTCCTCTACACACACATCCACAGTAGTTACAACCCTCTGTCTCACTGACTCTGTCTGCAGCTCATCAATGAACTCGGTTCAGTAGATGCTCGGCTTGCACCTCAGTTTCGCAAGCTGCTATCTGGTGAGGAGACAAATGAGACCACCAGCAGACCAGCAGAGGGCAAGAAGACCAGAGTCTCCAGTAAGAAGGAAAAGGTGAGAGTTGTGTCTTTTTTTTCTCACTTTGAATCTGTTGCTGGTGTTTAATATGGAACTTGAATGATGATGATGATGATGATGATGATGACGACGACGAGTGCATGTTGTTTGCAGACTTCTGGAGAAACTGTGCCTGAGGTTAAGGAGGACTCCGACTCTGACCTGGACGAGGAAGCAGCTCTGCGTTTCTACAGAGACGTGGCGGAGCGGTCGAAACTGAAGAGAAAGGGCAATGAGCCAGAACCTGAAGAGTGAGTATGATTTGAGTCTTCAAAACGGCAGTTGGGACAAAACATCAACTGGGGATCTGATAAACTGTGAATTTGTTGCAGGTTGGAAGAGAATGAAGATGAGGTGGAGGTGGAGGAAGATCCAGACGCTAAGAGAGGAATCACTTACCAGGTACAGAGTTACAACCACTTACACACTGAAATACTGGTATCTACAGTCAGATGCTCTCACCCTGAGTAACTTACTATTCATGATAAACACAACCCCATCAGATCAGGTGATCAAATGCCAAGAGCTGATTGGATCCTCATTTTTTAATTATTTGGACATAAGTGGAAGATCAATGCTGTGTCCAAAATCATATTCTACGCACTACATACTCAATATGTGTACTAGCGTTCAACGTACTTTTGTCTGAATAAACGGTAGTATGTATCTTTACGGACCCGCTGAACTGTAGTTTTACGTCGTAACTTCCTGAGAGCCTCCTCGCCAGTTGGAGACGCGTAACCATGGTAACCAGTGCCCAACTCATGTGACCAAAACAAAATTTTAAAAATACGCCTAGCAAATTGAAATCTGACACTCAACTTAAATTTAAGCGTTATTGATGTTACAGAGCTGTCCATCAACGTCTGTTATGAACGTTGTCGTCACTACCACATTGCATTGTGGGATATATATGCCGCCGTAGTGTCCAGTGTTTGCATACTGTAATATTTCACTAGAAATAGTTGTGTACTATTGGTTTCATACTACGGTTTCAGATATGCTAAAAAATCTCTCGTACTGTTTTAGCGTACTAAATAGCATGCTAATATGGAATTTCGGATGCAACCATACTTTTATGCTGGACTCACAAAGCTGAATTGATCATCTTGTACAGGTTTATATTATATAAACAGGATTTAATTTAGAATTTAGTCTTACAGAAGCGTCGGTCTTCTCTGTATGTGGACTATTTTATTCACACATTTTGTAAGACGAATCTCAAAGAGGGTTAAATGGATATTTTATGTGTTTTTTAGTCATATGAGGGCACCTACAGGAATGGCTTACAAAAAGTGTTTGTTTTTTTTCCAATACATTTCAATATATGTATGGTGCCCCTCACACTGTATTCACTTCATGCATTCCATGTTAAACTTTGTCATTTCTGAACAGTTTTTCTAATCATGTGCCTCTGCCATTTCCACAGATGGCCAAGAACAAGGGGCTCACACCAAAGAGGAAGAAGATTGACCGTAATCCCAGAGTCAAGCACAGAGAGAAGTTCAGACGGGCCAAAATCCGCAGAAAGGGCCAGGTTTGTATTCCACATGTTGA
Source organism: Sebastiscus tertius (assembly GCA_916701665.1). Classification (NCBI taxonomy): domain Eukaryota; kingdom Metazoa; phylum Chordata; class Actinopteri; order Perciformes; family Sebastidae; genus Sebastiscus; species Sebastiscus tertius. Next base: position 6,449 of record CAKAOH010025531.1, on the reverse strand, counting down.
TGTGACCATTTTTATTACACTGTTAAAGTGGAGACACCCAAGGTGAATACGGTAAAAAAAAAAAAAAAGAACTAATAGATATTGCCATGAAACTTCCCCAGTTGATTACTTGCATTAAGACAATTATTTTTGTATTACAAGTTTTCTAAAAATATGTTTAAATATGCAAATGATACATTTTCTTATTAAAAATGTTATTTGCATACATTTCCAGTACAGAAATCTGAACAATTGATAATACAAAGTTCAAAATTATTGTTTCATGTTGTTGACATATTAGAGTCAAATGTCTTCACAGAGGGACTTCTCGATATCTCTTTATCACTCCGTAAATCAGAAAATACTGTCAACAGCTATAAAAAAAAAAAAAAAAAAATTCTACATGTTTTTAGGAACAAAATGTTGTGATATATAAACAAACCGCTCTGTAAAAATGTTCAGAATATAGATAGGAATGAAATGAGAGAAAGAGTAACAAGAAAGATTTCTGGTTCAGAGTCTGAGAAAAAAATCAACTTGAGAAAACGGTCGTTAAAGATATGTATTGTAAAATTGTATACATTTTGAAGACACTACAGGTGAATAAGGTAAACATCTTTAACTCATAGATATCACTTTGAAACTTCCCCAGTTCATTACTTACATTAGGAAATTATTTTTGTATTACAAGTTTCCTGAAATTGTTTAAATATGAAAATGAGGCATTATCTAATGCCAACTTTTGGTGAATTTAGGAGAGACACAAATAGACAAAGGGTAGTATTATATATTTTGGATGTTTTTTTAATCAATAGTCTGAAAGAAGACATGTGAAAGCAAAATTGCCCAAAATCTCAAAATTGATCAGTACATGAAAAAAACTGGTTTTGCCCGTAGCGTCTCGCTTTAAGTCCGTCATAAAGCTTCCGGTTAACTGTCTGTAGGTTCATCAGTTTGAATCCAGAATATACAGTATGTTGAATGTATGTTGATATGTCAAACGTGTTCAATAGTTGACATTGTTGTTCACGTTCACCAGGTGCGTGATGTTCGTCGGGAGGAGACCAGATACAGTGGAGAGCGGTCCGGTATTCGTGCTGGTGTCAAGAAGAGCACCAAACTTAAGTAACCAGGCAAGAATCCAAAATATGCTGCCAAGAGGAGCCACTGGATTGATGAAATACCAATGGGCTGTACTTTTAAATGTTTATTACAGGTGTGTCACACCTGCCATCATAGCATGTCACTGAACTGTCTGTAGTTGTTGTCGAAAAGACATCAAAATGAGTTTCCTGTTCTAGATCATTGAGCAATGTGAATAAACATTTAATAAACTTTCAATAACTTGTATATTGTCCCTTTACAGAGCAAGGTTATAGTTTTGGTTCATTTAGTTTTTATTTTACTTTAGTTTTGACTTTTCAATTTCATTTTAGTTTTAGTTTTCAGGGAGGGTTTGCTAATTTTAGTTCAGTTTTAGTTTTTATATATTTAGTTTTAGTTTGTTTTAAGAGTGTGCTTGCTAGTTTTAGTTTAGTTTCAGTTTTTCAGAAAGTTTTAGTTTTTATATATTTAGTTTGTTTTTGTTCAGGCCAGGTATAAAGTCCCAGAAATATGTAGTTATATACATACAAAATACATGATTGGAGAACTGCGTAGGAATGGCCATAATGTTTAATGTTTACTCATGCTACTATAGTGTCTGATGTGAAGCAACTGCAGCATAGCGCCATTTCCTGGAAGGTCAAGTCTGTTAAGTTTCTTTGGTTCAACGTCACGAGAGTTGACAGAAATTCATGCTGACTCCTTTTTTCGGCAGGGATATAGTATAGCTAAAAAACTAAAACTGAAATTAATTTACGTTCATTTCAATGTTATTTTTATTAGTTTTTTACTCAGGCGATATCGTTTCAGTTTAGGTTTACTTAAAGAATATAGTTTACTTAGTTTCAGTTTACCGACAATATTTTTCACAGCATATTTTTGTTTTAGTTTTAATTACAGTTTAGGATAATAACCCTGTACCCACCGTTATACACCATTATAAGCTCAGAGACCCGGTTTTAGAGCACATTAAAAGAACAAGGGAAAGCATGATGTGTTTATAGTTACTAAGGTTATGCAATTATACAGTATACTGAATATACAGTAACTTGTCAGCAGAACAGGGAACTATGAATTTAAGCCAAACTCAAGCTCAGGATCGGGTAAGAGCACGGACAACAACTTCCAGCTGGCGTCATTGACTCAAAACATGCAGCTTAGATGATTCCTGTCAACACCCTTGTTGACTTATGAACTTGTTGTGTGCTGACGTCAGGTTGCTCACTATCCTCTCCTCTATCTCCACGTCGTTCTTCGCGTCCTCGTCGGTGATGATCAGCTCGGCCTGAGTCTCGGGGGTCACCACCACCACGTAACCCCGTCTGGAGTCCAGCACGTTGGCCACCACCGCCTGGTGCCTGTAGGTGTCCAGAGCCCGCCGAGCCTTGTCCAGCAGGATGGTTGCATCCGTCTCCAGCTTAAAAGATATGACGAAAGCCTGAGGTGCCCAGTCCTTCACCAGCGGGGAGAGGATCTTAGGGACCATGTTCAAGCTGAGCTGAAGGGGAGAAATAAAAAATGTTCTCATTAATAACAAGGTTTAGAGCCTACAGCTATGCTAGCAGCTCTTTGAGGATGTACTTGCTTAGAGCTAAAAGCGCAGACTGACATTGCCATCCCTTGAGCTGTGCTGCTTGCAAGGCTGGAAAAAAATAAATCTTGCATGTACATTTGCCAGAATTTTTATTTTTTCCACTCACTTGAAGAGGTCCATTGGAAGATTGGATTTTGTGCTCAGGCATCTCAGATGCTGGGATGTAGAAATCAGACACCGCTGCAGCCAAGTAAAACATGGCCTTGGATCCTGAGTGCAGAATAAACAAGTTATGAACAATATGCAGGATAAGAGCCACAACTTGTAAATAGTTGTTAATGTGTTACCTATCGTGCTGAGTGCCTGAGCGGCCGCTTTGAGGAGATGCAGATAATCTGACAGCGTGCTGAACTCGATGGGCAGAAGGAGTTTGCCTTCTTTCACTTCCTGGTATCGCGTCAGTGCTTTGGCGATGTTGGGCAGCACCTGCCGGTTAACTACTACTTCGCCAGAGTTACCGGATGCTCCTTCTTCCCCACCGCTGAACTTCAGGGCATCCAGCATGTTTATGGTGGAGAACATGCGTGTGTAAGGGTAGAGGGAGCGGTGCCTGTGTAGGAAGATGACAGCGTAGCCCGAGTCTAAGAAATACTCCGCCGAGGAAGCTCCTCGTCTGCCGCTGCTGAAGTTATCCAGGAAGCGAACGGTGCGGGACTCGAGGGGAACTTTGGTGCCTCCTGATGTGATGAGAACAACCCTACGACCTGCGTCCGCATGATGCCTGGCGAAAGCAGTCATCTTCTCTTTGACCTCCTCGACATGGGAGGGAACGGCAAATTCTTCAGCTAATTTCCCATCAATGGAAGATATCCTGGGTTTAGCCATCACCTAATGAAAGAGAGAGAGAGAGAGAGAGAGAGAGAGAGAGAGAGAGAGAGAGAGAGAGAGAGAGAGAGGATTCAGTGTAGCAGAATAGTGCTGGAGATTAACAGTCAGACCTGCATATGTCTACATCCGTTTAGCCTGCCTGTTAAACCTGTTGTATAGCTGGAGGGAGCTTTCTAAAGTAGAAAATAACCTGATCATGTCATGAGGGATACTCAGTAGAAACTAGACACAGCTGCAGCCAAGTAAAGCATAGCATTGAACCCTTACTAGGCAAGAAGTGTTTAATAAAGGTTTATTGAGTTGCATTATGGGATGTGTAGAATCCAGCTGTTTTGGATCTTGACCCATATCAGGAACTACTGTACTGCATCAAACTTGACTATTCTTTTTTTATTCCATCTCTCACATGTAGGGATGCACCAATTCGACTTTTTCAGTCCAGACACCGATAGCGATATCTGGGCTTTGGGTATCGGCCGATACCGAGTATACCGATCCGATACCAGTGTTTAATTAATAAGTTGTATGCCTCCTTGTGTGGAAGTGACTGGGATCATTCTTTTATGTGTAAGGAAACATCGGGCCTGACTTAAATATTGCTTTCCTAACTTTGTAAAACAAATTGTAACATAAATACATAGATCTAAATTTACTGAACTGTATTAAAACAATAAATCGTACTCCAGCAACTTGGTAAAAAAAACACTTCAAAATAAATAGGAATTATAATTCAAGTGTAAACGTTTTTAATGCAGCAACAAATTAGTCAAAACTTAAACAGGAATTGAAATTCCAGTATATAACGTATATAGTATATAAACATACAATTGAATATATCGGCCCCATTGTCATGATACCCGATCCAGCTATTTGAGTCAGTATCGGCCCGATCTCCGATCCGGTATCGGTGCATCCATACTCACATGTCCCCCAACTCAGAGTGCAGTAGTAAATCTGGGCCAATATTAATATACAGGCCATTAAGTAAAACGAAATTGCAGCATAGAAATGGCGAAAGTTGATATAGAGGTTATTTAGAAACATTGACGCCATTTCATAGTTTGTGAAATGTCCAGTTATTAAATATGTTGGTCTAAACACTTTTTAAAAAATGTCTCAAATATCAATATTGCTATTGGCCTCAAAAATCCAGTATCGGTCCAAGCTCTACCCTTGGACAGAAAAAAAGCCAACCACAGTGTGCAAAAGACTTATGACAAAATATTGATATACCTAACAGCGCAGAGCATACGCATTTGTACAGGTAGCTAAAATGAATGCAGTCTATTCTGTTGCCAGGGCAACAGCTTTTACTGGGCCCCTTTGTATTTCCTGTTGCGCTGTTTGTTAAAGGACCCATATTTTAAAAAGTGACATTTTCATGGCTTTTATATTATAAAGCATGTTTAAGTGCTTTATAAATACTGTGAAAGTATCGAAGCGCCCAATATACAGAAAAATACACACAGCCCGTATTCAGAAATTGTGCTTTTGACACAAGCCGTCAGGATTTCTGTCCATTTGTGATGTCACAAATATACAATATTTAGACCATTTCACAGTTTTAAACGTAAACATTATAAATGGGTCCCAGTTTATTTCCTTGTGGCAGTGTAATGTGAATGACATCAGCTGACAAGAAGTAAACATGGACCCAAGATGTTGCCTAGCAACGCAATTCTGTTGCAATTCCATTGAAATGCACTAAAACGGAGCGTTTCAGACAGAGGGTAAATACAGGTATATTCAAGCAGACAGCATGAGGAAAATAATGTGTTTTTTTAAACATTAAAGTATGTAAACATGTTCTAGTAGAAACACAAAATACAAGTATGAACCTGAAAATGAGCACGATATGGGACCTTTAATGCAGTAGCTGACAGGAAGTAAACTTGGGCCACAGCTGTTGCCCCTAGCAACATGGAACATGGAAATAAAAAGCTAGTTATTATATTATTAGTAGTAGTAGTTATTATGGATGTTATAAATGTCCAGGTTTGAAGATAGTTTGTGGTGCTGTTGTTTAACTACTGTCTTATACTGAGGTGTTTATATATAATATTTTTGCACTTTATATTGTGATGTAGCCTAATATTGGAAACACCTCTCAGTACAATACAATCCAGTAGAAAACTGCAACCTCCAACAATGACCATAAAGTTTAACGAATACCTCTTTAAGACAGTTGTTTTAAGACACAGTATGCTACTAGATGTTATCAATCCTTACAATATTGTTACATTAACACGGACTACATTTATACAACGTTAAATACACCTCAACAGTATGCATGAACCTTGCACTGAGTGAACATTGACCTTTACATTTTGCGTAATAAAAGTCTCTCTGCTGGCTGAATGATTCACTACAAGAAAACCAAGTCTCTTTAGATCATTTCATCAGGGACGAACTAATAAAATGTTTGACTTTAGCAGTCTCACTATGACAGGTGAGAAGAAAAGCATGTGAGTCCTCGTCCCGTTACCTGCTGTTAGACAACAACGTGTCACCATGACAACACCCAGGATGAAACGAAACGCTTATTTTAATCACAGTAGTTAATGATAAACCTGCTAAATGTCCGTACTTACTTTAGATTGTTTGTTCTCAGTCAGCTTTCACAACAACTTCTGCACTTCCTGAAAGCTTATTTCTTTGGTCTTTATAAAGACAGAAGAAAGCCGTGAGCGCCTCCGGTGGTCGCAGTCGGTACTAAAAAACACTAAATGGTTTAGGGCCAAAATACATTTCTGATCTTCTGCTATGTTCTGAACCATCCAGACCTCTCAGGTCATCTGGATCAGGTCTGCTTAGTGTTCCCAGAGTCACAACTAAACATGCAGAAGCAGCGTTCAGTTTGTATGCACCAAATATCTGGAGCAAGCTCCACAAACCTGCAGGACCAACTCCAACTCTGAGATCTTTATAATCAAAGCTTCAAACT